>JBCAUA010297358.1:0-19545 GCA_038406235.1 Peronia verruculata | reverse complement strand
ATCTTTGATACAAAATTTGACCTCTTTCCTCTTAACTAATGGTAAACTTTCCTGCCTTCAACGTAAATTTCCATGCCCAAACACCCATTTTATTTTCATAGTGTCGTGAGAAACTTACACATTTCATTCTCCCATCATAGTACTATACTTCCATATATGGACTGATCACGTACAGTCTGTATGCTTGCGGGCCATGCATTGGCCGGCGAACGAAGACTGACTGTCTCTACTGGCTGGATGCGTGCAGCTAGGGCAATTCAAGATCGTTTCCGTTTGTAACCTATACCATACTGAATGTTTTGCTGTTATGTGTCTTTGTGTTGTAAGTGTTAGAAAAACTGACAAAGAAACTCTCAGGAAGAAAGCAAGAGCCAGAAGGCAGAGAGAACTGGAAGAACTGGGGGGGAGTCCTTGCTGTGCTCCTAGTAGATTCTGAAGGGAATAATCACCTCAGACAGACACCATCGTGGAAAAAAGACTGTCATTCTCTGTACCTTTCAAAAACTGCAATTTACTCAAAATGTGTTTTTATTGCAATAAAACCCACATTTTGTATAATCTCTCCATGGGATTTATTTGAAACTTGCAGGAGGCGTGCAGCAACGTAAGATAAAGATTTTATCTGATGCTTTTTTCAAAATTCGAGAAAGATTTTTTTCACAGTTTTTTTCTTGTGAAAAATGTGAAAATTTGCATATTTTACTTCGTGGAATTTTTAAAAAATAGCAATAAATACATTTTACATTATATCCAAAAAACGATCAGACAAAACCTTCATATTGAATGAAACTGAATGATGGTTTATGAGAAGTGTGGGTTGAAAAGTAGGGGAAAGATCCAATATGGCAGCTTTTTTCATGCATTTTCATGGCAACCATGAAGATTTTACATGAAAAACTACCCTAGAGTAAATGAGGAACACACTTCCAACATGTTCATAGTAGTAAAAGAGTGTTCAACTCAAAAATGTGGATTTTGGCTTTCACTGCCAACCTTGGCCCTAAGTGGAAACCACATGGAGAGGACAAGAGCCAGTTTTTACCTTTCTGGCGATGCTGACTGATTCAAGTTAAAGGAAGTTCACAGTGATGTCTTCTAGTTATGCAAGAGACAAAAAAAAAATCAGTTGTTTTGCTTTTATTCAAATTTTCAGAAATTCAGATAATTAACCCAAGAACTGCAAACCACATATTTATACGACAGGTGAAGCGAATCTCCTCATGCGGTGCTCATGTTTATTCGTGGGGGCTCCTCGTCGCTCTGTGATATTTCTCACCATGTCACTTAAGCCCAAGCGCACATACACTGTGGCAAGGTGGGCTTTGCGTATTGGTGCCGACACTACTTTCCACCCGCGATATGCGTTACGACATGGCAAGCCATTTGGTGGCTGAACTGTTACTGCCTGTTAAATCATCCGACCCTCCTCTTCCTCTGAGTCCGACCCCCTGTTCTAAGGTTTTGTTATCTGTGTAGCGTAGCTGATGTGCGCATTTTTTTTTGCGAAAGTTTTGTATCGTGTATTTTCTCTGCATGCGACATTATAATCAAATTTAGCTTTCACGCATTATTTTCTTACCTCTACTCTACTGCTAGTCGAGAGGTAGTCTAGATTTAGATTACACATTTTTGTTCCATTGCATCCTTGTAGTCTTTTTTTTTTTTAAATCAGTTTGGGTACTCTTACGACAAGTGATTCACTTAAAAGTAACCAAAATGCAGAGCACAAAACTCTCCCTCCTTCTTTTGTTCTCCCTCTCTTTCTTTCTCTCCCATTTGCCTCCCGTGAGTTCTGCCCTGACTCCACGGTGCCAATAGACAATGCTTTCTTTTCAATTTCAAAATCTCGTTTACAGAATATTAAAAACTATGCCCAATATTAATTTAAGTACTAACCTAACAAAAAATCATGACAGCAACACAAAATAATTCGACCCTGTGCAAATTAAAAGATTTTTGTTGGAATCGGGGAGATCGCTGCCAATCTGGTGCCACAATTTTTACCGTCTCTCGCTATCCTGAAATCCGCCAATCTTGGCGCATTGACTCACCAAGCATGTTGCCTGACCCAATCTACTTTGGTTGTGAGGAAAGTGTGTGATCTATTACTGGTCGGCACCACTTGAGGCGATTTGGGTTTGGCGCCAGATTGTATGTGCGTGGGCACTAAACTTGGGGTTTATCGGCCCCAGTTTTGTCAAATTATCGCCATAATAAATATGCGCAGCTCAGTAGACACTCCTTCACAAGGTAAAGGGAACTTGACCTAATAGAACAGTGAGAAATTCCATGCCCAAAGATGAAATCCTCTTGAACGGGAGAGAAGAACAGAAATCAAAGGCCACATTGCTCACTCATGCCCTTTTAAGTGGTCCAAAACTACAATCAAAAGAAACTAACTATATGATGATGTGAGAGAGTATCAAATATATGCAGTCTCTCTGTTTATATCATATTGAGTAATAACGCTGATTCTCCCTGACCGCTTGACACACTCAACAAGTTTCGCATTGACCAGCAATCAAGCTGTTGAGAGTACAAGTGAACTTTAATTTTGCTATGAATGCAAGCTAAAGAGGCTTGTGTGTCTTTTAGTTTATATATCAGATAGCTCTCTTGTGCTCATACTCTGTGCAATCATTAGATTTGTTTGTAGTCACTGCTTCCCGGTCAATGTCAGCCGGTCTGATCTAACAAGAAAAATCTAAGCCCATGTGGTCACAAGGATGATAGCTTGCAGTTCACACTAAGATTCTCTAATGTAAACGTAAATTCATACACCCCTATGTTTAATGGTTTTGTCCAAGCAGTTACATCAGGTTATGAGCAAATCTGTAATGGGATTGGTCTGTGGGACGAGAGGTGATAAATTTGGCACCCATATGAAATTGACATGTCTTTGTAAATACAATCCCTTCTCCTACCATTGGCTAATTGCAAATATTATTACTAGTGAAAAAAGGGTGGAGTTAAGGGAGGGACTAGAGAAAGACAGTGGTCAGCAAGGTGGTCAATCTGGGCCTGCATCGTGTCATTCCAAAACCAAGGCGGAGTCTCCATAATCAGAACAAACACCCTAAGGCTAAGTACTAGCTCCAAGATCCAGATTGACAAGTCCGGCAAAGCGCACCGCAGGGCGTTGTAGCCCTTAGGCTGGGTCACAGTTCTAGAGTTGAAGTTCGATTTGAGTGGACTCAACTGTATTTGGTAACTGTTTACAGGCTGATGCCGCACAATTCAAGAAGGAATCAAGAGGGGTAAAGGAAAAGAGTAGCCAATTTGAGGGAAGTGGACAATGCGACATGTTCATTCCACACTACCCCGGTTTTGTATGATATATGCTTTTAGAGAAGTTTTGCATAAGAATCATTTTCCAACAGCAGTAAACCTCTGTGATTCTGAAGAAGCTGACATATGTCAACCAAAGCTAAACTTCAAAAAGAGTAGAGTAAAAATGTTGTCCTTTCTACCATTTTTATTTTCCTTGAGTTTGTTTTGTACTTCTTGCATTAGTATTTTATTGATTTTAGTCTATAACATTTTTTTTCTTTAAAAAAAAAAAACAGAAACAGAAACGTCATCAGCTGGAACAAATGATTCTATCACACTGTGAGGATGGTTTACAGGTATGTATGTCACTTCTGTGGTGAATATGACAGTATTTGTTGTCATCTCAATGTCAAAGGTTACAGCATATTGTGATGCTGGGAGAGAGTCGGACGCGAGGCCGCTGAATTGCTGTGTGTGTTACATATCCACGTGGTTAGAGTTGCTCTGAAAGACTTCTGGACTATTGCTAGTACATACTAGTTTGAACTAGTTCATGAACATACTATGACTTGTAATAATATAATGTATCGTGTTAATATATTGTTTTCGTCATCAATATTCTTTTTACTGAATCTAAGTTACGCGAAAGTAAAGGAAGTCAATGAAGGCAGACTATTCATGAAAAAAAGACTCCATTATCAGGCAGCAGGTTAGCAATGTTTTATTCCTCTAATTCATTGTATGTCGGGTATAACAGGATCCGTTTATAACAGGACTTTTCTTTGGTCCCAGCAATCCTGTTATATCAGGTTTCCACTGTATTTAATGAACTACTGATTATGCTAGATACTCTAACACAAAATGTTGAATTCATGGAAGCAGTTCCTTACAATCAAAGACAAACATTTCCTTTTAACTTGCTGAAAATATTTCCAGCAAGATACATGGAAAGCCAAGGGTGCAGGCAGGGACATTTCTGGAACCCAATACCGGATTAATATTCAAGGTTTCACTATGCCTATTTGCTTCCTGCTACGCTCACAGGAAGTATTCTGTGATTTTCTCTGCCCATTTGATTTATTTCTTGACAGATTAAAGAAATTCCACCAATAAATTTTTGAGATATGTATTGCACCCAAGGCAAAGAGTCGGAAGTCACAACGGGCAATCACGAGCTACAGCCATTTTTAACTATTTTCCAACTCAGATACTATTTTTTTTTTTTTTTTTGCATGCCGTAAGAAAATGATGAATATTTATGTTACTGAACACAAATTTAAAAATTTTGGTATTTCAGATGGAAAACAGTTATAAATGGTCCTAACTTGAAATCTCCAGGTGCGACTTCCAACTCATTTGCTCTGAGTGCAAGACATATATCGCACATAGAGTGAAGTCAGTGTGGACATTTTTTTTTAAAATACTAAATCGCTGGCCTCACAATTTCACTCGATCTTTGAGCAAACTACATTGCTGGTGTTTAGAATTCTGTCAATTACTTCAGCATGAAAATATTTTCTTTTTATGTGTCAAAAATCATCCCAACAAACAATGTAGAAAAAAAAAATCAAATGTCACAAATATTTTTCCACATGGTTAGTTTTGCCAATCTTTGAAAAATTCAAAGTCTACATCATTTTCAAAAATTTGTATCTCAACTGAAATCGAGTTCTGTGAAATTCTGTTGATTTAAAAAAAAAAAAAAAAACATACTTAGGTTCCAGTTGATTGCTTGATTTCAAATCTAACTGAAACTGATTGATTAGAAAAACAGCAATATATAACTCAACAGATGAAAAATTTAATATCAAGTACATTTCTCAAGATCATATTCATGGCTATGCTTGACTCCAATTTGAATTATCTGAGTATATCTGCTAGAAACAGACAACAAAACCTAACATATAGCACTAACTGTATGTATCCAAGCAGGGACAGGCTTCCTCCGTGTCCCACGTATGGCCACATTGGCCACAATCACTGACGTAATTATGCTCATACATGTCAGGACCATAGTGCCCAAGTAGAAGGAACCTGGGAAAAAATGAAGAATATGTACAGAATCGTTAAATCTATAACTGCAGGTGCAATGATTGTATCTTTTGTATGAAATTGTGGGAAGTTCCAGGTGAAGGCCAGGAGTATGACACATGACGGTCAGTGACAAACTAAAAAAAAAAAAAAAGCCATTTCTATCTCAAATATTTCACAATGACAACATTCTGTACCGAAATATTCATCATTCAATGTTATGTTATAGTTTTCCACTCATCAGATAATGATTCGGCTTCTCACTTTACACATGGCAAAATTACTTACTAAGCCGAAACGTCGCACCTGTTGCAATGTTTCTCACACACACTGGTTAACAGAGAACATCAACTTCTTTGTAATGTTCAAATTGCGCATCCTCTTAAAGCCACATATTGCACAGTGTGCGACTGTAGACTGCCTGGTGAATAACGCAAGTCATTTCAACCTTACATCATTCTTGTTTCATTTTGTTTTGGCCAATCATAACTGCATGATGAATATTTGCAGATATGTGTTTGTTTTTTCCTCTAAGTACTTATATTTTAGTGTAATTGTATTCTGATTGAAAACCCTGTGGACGTCTATTGTCTTGAGTAAGATGATGACACTGAATCAGATCAGTGGCAACATGTTTATTCTTTTTTCACATGTGTCATATAGCATTTCACAAAATTTTATGAAAAAAAACACAAGTTCATTTTTCACTTTCATTTTTCAAAAATTGACAAAAAAGACCAAAGCTCAGAGAATAATTGGTCCAGTCTACCATTGACAGTTTCTATAATGTGAGAAGAAAAAAAAAAAAAGAAAACAATACAATTAAAAAAAAAAAGATCTTCAAGATATGATTCCAGATGGTAACTTGAGCCACTGATCAAATGCTTTCCTACAAATTATACAAAACACTGCATAAGTACTGACTTTACCACTGATAGCCCTGCCAGGCATTTGTGACATCTCTGGCAAAAACAGACAGGAAAAAAAGGAGGACAAGAGATTTAAAGGAATATAGAACAAAAATATTACCAGGCTCTCTGAATGAATAGGTTCATAATATCCTGAAGAAGTTAAAAAAAAATGTAAAAAAAAACAAAAATTGCATCACTGTCACACAAAAACAGATTAGTAATCAGTAGTGTATCTAGAGTTGAGAGATTTGCCATCTCTCGCAATGGCCCAGGGAGCCAGACAGACTGGTACTGTTGCAAGGGATGTGAAGCAAAGCACTAAGTGGGTCTGTCCCTACAACACTATTAATTAAATCAAGCCACTCTTCTTTAAATATCTCAATCCTGAAAGCACACAATTAATGTCAAATTTGGTATAATTCTCATTTAGATTTTTTTTTTTTTTAAGAATTTTTTTTTTTCCTTTAAATTTCTTCACTGAAAGTGTGTTAAAACGACCCACCCAAATCCACAATAGATATGAAAAAAGAAAGAAAGAAAGAAAGAAAGAAAGATAGAAAGAAAGAAAGAAAGACAGAAAGAAATATCTGACTCACAGATCTTGGGCAGAGAGCCATGATTGAAAGGAATAGCTTGCTGTAGTATGGTCATCAGCAGGGTAAGGCTCAGCAGTAACAGCAAACCTGAGAACAGGGATTGAAACAAGAAAATCTTTGGTTTAAGAACTTCTAAAAAAAAAAAAGAAAGTGACAAAATCAGAAGGGAGCCTGCTACACATCCAAGCAGAATACAGGGATAGATTTTTTATGACCTTATTATATCATCACCCGAGAATTAAATTGTCCAGATCTACAACATAAAACTGTAGTAGTTAGGACAACTTCATCCTGGAGTGACAATATGTTCTCTTAAATACAAATGAGAGAACAGAAATAAAAATTCACCATTTATTACTAAGCGAAAAAAAAAAAAAAGCACAACACAAAAATGTACAATTAAAAAAAAAAAAAAAAGAAAAGAAAAAATAAAAACACAACACAAGTTGGTAGAATCTATCAGAAACGGTGTGATATGGCTGGGCGTAAAGGATTTACCTCATGCCAAAATATATAACATTCACAATAATTGACCAATTTAAAATATGAATATATGGCAGTTGAAGTTTATACATTTGATCATGTCATCATTATTATAATAACATTTTAATCTTATTGCTTCGTCATTCTGATCATGAAAATTTGGCAGCAAGAGCCTGAGGCTGAGGTAAATACAGACAACTAACTCAGGGTAAGATCGTAACTGTTAAGGACAACACAGGGCTGGAGAACTTGACTGAGATTGTCTATAGAGAGCTAAAGCATTCCTATCCTGCTAGGGGCTAAAAAGGTAATGAGGATGACAATGGCCTATGTTGTTACCCTGAGGAAGAAATAACAGGGTTAAAAATTTGGTCGGTTCTGTCAGCTTGTTCAAGTTTTGATTTATCAAATATCCAGAGTGTTTTTTTTTTTTTTTTAATCTTTGACAGTCCATGTTTTAAATGCCAAATGATGGTCTGTGCTGTTGTTACTAAAACACGAGACTCACTTTTACTTACCAAATATTGTCTTATCCTGGCTCCTGGCTGGCACTAGATATATAATGGGCACCAGCAAGCCCATGATGGCTGCAGGGCCGATGGTCAGGTAGCGATAGAACTGAGGTCGCCGTCGCAACTGAACTGTGATGGTGATGAGAGTGAAAGGCTGCTGGCAGCATTCATACTTTTTTAAGGTCAGCTTGGCCCGAGCTCTATTGTTGACCAGCTCCCACTGCGGATGCTGGTGGACCAGGTAGGATGAATCCTCCTCATTCAGAACTACATCCATCTCGGACTTATTGGAGATAAACTGTTGGTAAAAATGGAAATTCATGGAAAATGATGCAGCATATAGCTAGCTGATTTAATAACATTCAAATGCATAGTAACTGGTGTGCCATAACACAATGAGCAATAAAACTAGAAAAAAGAAGTAATATCAGAGCACCTCCTTATGTTATTCTCCCTTTCATACATTCACCATCTTCACTTTGTTATCAAATCACTTTGTATAAAGAATTTTGTTTTTAAAAAAGGGGAAGGGGGGGGAAGGAGCAGGATTCTATTTTAAAAAATACTAAACAATCAAGTTATTAATCTATTCTTCAAAGTGATGATGTTCTCACCTTTCCTAGAGTAAATGCCACAGCTGTCCCATAATCATCAATAAAAATAAATTAACTCATCTATTTCATTCAAAGTCTTCACTGGACATTTCTAGAATGGCTTATGAAGAATGAAGAGTTCTTTTTTGTCATATCAACACATGTAAGAGACAAAACAAGTATGGTCTGTGGTTTTATGGTCAGGACAAAATATTGTTTGGGTATGTTCCTCATATTATTTATTATTATTTGTGAATATATGTTTTGTAAGCTTGGTTTATACAGAAAAAAAAAAAATAGGTGAATAATAAAAACATTTAAATGCTGGATTTACTTCTTCTTAAACATATCAAACTACTGACAGAACAACACAACAAAACTAAAGAAAGCAAAAAAAATTAAAATGCTAAGCAAAAAAAACAAAAAGAAAAGAAAATTGGATGGTTAAGCTGTATGCTGAACACAGTTAACCAGGAAGTAATGAATAACCAGGACATAACAAAACAGCAGTAGTCTTGCTGCTAACAAAACAGAACAAGCCAGGGCCTCCTTACAGAGACATTCATTTCCCAGCTGGTGTGCATCCACGAGCCAAAAACCATGTTACAGGTCTGCACATCATACGGGAAGTCTCGCAGGTCCATGGGACAGGTGCTGTACAGGGTCAACATGGGCACCCACACGACGTTCCCATCAGGGGTCACTGTGACTGTCTCCTCATAGAGGGATTGTGGAGGTGTCTTGTGGGCCCTGAGCAATGAGAAATGAGTTTTTTTATGCCAAATTTATGAAGCAGTTAAATTTACTCATGACAACTTTGAGGCTAAGGTCAAAAGTTTGTTTCTGATAAAATCTGTTTTAAACAGAAACTTTTGAGCACTGGTAGAGAAAAGTGAAATGTTTCTTGTTGTAACTGTAGAAATATCAATATCAGGTTTAACTTGTAAATGACAATCAGTACGCGAAACTGAACCACAATTTATAACTGGGATAAGTGAAACATTTATAGATAACAACTATTGTCTTCATAATACTATGTTCTAAAGTATTGTTTATGCTGCAGTGTTAACCCATCTAACACTTGTGTCAACTATAGCCGACTCCTAAGAACTGAAGGTGAAAGAATTTCCTTGTCAGAGGTGCTAAAGATTTCCATTTTTAATGTGAAAAATTAATTAATATTTGCACTACACTGACATGCACACCACCTCTGAATGACCATAATTTTGTCATATAATCTCAGGAAAACTTCACTAAACAAATGAAAAGAAAAACATGGATTCATTTTACTAGTAACTATTGTGGAAACCTTTCTTTAAAAAAAAAATAACAGATGTATAAGTTAATGATTGACAAAAGAGTTGTGATCATCTATCAGACTGATTGTGGAAGGGAATTCTTTTGACAGTTAAGCAAGAGAACTTACTCCTAGAAATATAAACTAAACTGCATCTATGCTCTTTGTGTATGATTTTGCTGTATCTCTGAACAGTGGTGACAACAGCCAGCCAACTGTCACCAAGTTCCAGACTTACACATTGTACAGCACCAGGTCAGGAATCCACAGCTTACTGGCAGGCAGTCGTACAGTGCTCACACCTCCGTACTCTGACATGTTCCACCTAAAGCGAGGATCATTCCACATCTGGAACACAGTAAAGTTTACACCAAGCTCTCATTAGTATCTCTTTGATAGTTTCAATTTCTGTATTCTGGCTTAACATAAATTTGTTGATTTCAACCGTCCATTTTTGTTCACATTTTTTTTTTGTGTATATGTGACTGTTTTAGTCTAAAATAATTCTACTTGGGGCATCTGCTTCTTTCTGTGTGAGATATAGGAGGAGATAAAAAGAGGTGTACAGCTTAGAGACACTGAGGCCAGCTGAAACCACGAAGCAATGATGAACAAGACAAATTAGGAAAAGATTAATATATATCTGGAGTTTGTATTTCATAAGCAGAGATCAATAATCTATCTCTGTTTGATCCAACCAAATAGTTTCCATAGCCCATTATATCTAGTAAAAGACAGTCGACCACGCTTGAGTTGAATTTGCTTGAGTTGGTCTTCAGCCAAGCTGATTTTTTTTTTTTCTCTGAAGCAAGAACTGTAGCAACAATTTAGGCCAGTGATCAGACAATAATTCGAGAGCTCAGTTCTTTGTTGTCCTATCTCCATTTTGGGCGATTTGGAGATATATATGCCATGTGAAAAAGGGATAGTAAATCTACCATATACTGTAATCATTTCACCTATCATTTGCCCAAACAGATATATTTTGAAAATCATTTTGTCCTGTTGCCTATGTACAAAAAAAGTTGCCAAACATAGCTCAACAATTTTCTCAAAATGTGAAAAATGAAGATAGGGCAACAGAGGACTGAGCTCACAAACTGATGGAATGTTGAAGGCATCTTACTCAAATGGTTTAACAACATTCTCTCTATTGACAACAATGACAATAGGGCTAAATTTGTGCATTGGCAATGTAAGGCTCAACAAAGACAACTGTACTCATATAACTTTCATAAGCCACAAAAAGAAAAGACTACAGATTTTCCAGAAAAAGAAAAGATCTCATTCTTTGAAAGTAAATTCCTGAAATAGTGTTTCTAGAAAAAAAAAATAAAAATAGTTATATAAAATTAGGTACATGAATTTATAGCAAAGACACGTTCAGCTTTTACTCAGCAAACTGCAAACCAATTGGGGAATGTAAATAGAGACAGATGTTTTTCTTTGAGGAATGGTAACTGCTGATTATTACCTGAACAATGAACAAAGATGATGCAAAGGTGTCAGTGGTCTCATCCTGAAATGACAGGAAATGAGAAACTTGTAGTCAAGATAATAGTACCATATGTGGCTGTCTGGAAAAAGCAACTAAAGGTCATGTTAATGGGCTCCAAGTTAGGGGTAAAAACCTTCAATTTGGGGGCACGTTGAAAATTATGTGTTTAGTTTAAACCAAAGTTCAACTTCTTATCACTTACACATATAGCTTTTGTCACCAATTTGTCATTAAATGTGTTTTTAAAGCTGTTTTCCAAAATGACTACAGCAAACTAATTCCAAAACAAGAGTCAATTTAACTGACTCTATTTGGTCACATCAATTGGATCTGGTGGTGTTCTACCACATTGACTTGTATTACAAAGCATTCTTTCTTTAGATCTATCAAATATAACCCAGGGCGACGGAAGAGCAAAAGAAATATAGATATGCTTTTTAAGCGTGATTTATCACTATTTCTATGTGAAATAATACTGAACTGTATTTCTAAAACTTAAAACACATTTTTCTTGGAATGAACTTTTCTGACCTCATCATCTTTAAAAATTCACAGAAAAAAAAACAACAACAGATATTTTAAAAATTGTTAAAAGTTACTTAATCAGTAAAGGCTCTTGTTTCAGAAACAGCTAAGAGGTCAGAAAATAAAATTTCTGACAATTTTACTGTTTTGCCAGATCACCACTTGCATGTCCAATCAACAATATAATGTTCAATTTCATTTACTTGTATGGCAGAAAATGCAATGATATGAACAATTGCCCTCACATATTATTCTTCTCTCAGAAAAAGATCAGTGAGTATTGTTTAATTCCAATAAAATTACATGTTGTTAGCTAGATTACATTTAAGTGGAAGTGACTATTTTCTTCTTAGATTTTCTTCCCCATTTCTGCTTTCCTTATTTTATCTCTGGCACACTGGACCTTTGGAGTAAAACAGAACCTAGTTCCTTACCAAGTCCTCCACTCTCACAAATGAAAACTTGACAGAGACTGAAACAGCATCTTTGGGTTTGAGGACAGGTCGAGCCTCTTTGACATAAGTGCTCATCAGATGGGTGATCAGCAGTTCTTCACTCCAAACCTCCCCCTTCCTGACACTCGGAGGCTGGCCTGAACACGAGTGCACAGAAATCAACAATCAGTAAATCTTTCACTCTAAGAAATTGCCCACATTCATTGGAAATGGACAAGAAATTTTTAATGATTCCGTATCACACATAAAAACAAACAAGCTAAAATATGCTGTTCAGTTTGAGTCGCTTTACCCTTGGACAGATATTATATATTTCACATAAAAAAAATAAATGGGCAAAGTTATTGCCAAGTCGGACACTAAACTAATATTATATTATTTCTACGCTAAAAACTATACCTTGTTTCTTCAGATGGATGCTAAAATTCACACAAAAGCTGGTGTTTATGCTTGTATGAGAGCCTAAATGATGACTCAGTATCATTGGTGAAACCATACTAGATACACATTGGCAATTAGAAATTTCAAAATGCTGATAGATACAGCACACACACACACTTATACACAAAGTTTATTTCTAAATAATCAGTTCAACAAAAAAAATAGTACTATTACTGATCTCTGCTTTCTTAACATCATCAATTTGCAAACACACAGCTGTAATTTCGATTGAGGAATGTTATAAACTAAACAAAATGAGGCTGCACTAAATGAACATCTAATGGCTTCCAAAGAGACATTGTGATCCATTACTTCTTATGGAATCACTCTAATTTTTGAAATATTTAAAAAAAAATTCACCTCTTTCTTTATTGTCAGAGACTCCACGACAGCCCCTGCAAACAATGTCTGTACTTACCACCACAGCAGTGTGCACACAGGGCCAGTAAGATGGCAATCAAGGCTGGGAGTCCCTTCATCAAGTAACAAGTTGTGAGTCTGGATTGTAAGGCTCTAGAACTAAGCATCTTTCACTCAGTCTGAAATAATATCAACAAAGAACATTTTCCTGATAAATAACACCTTCTTTTCAGGTTTGCTCCAGTTTCTATTAAAAAGAGTATCATCCTAACCATGGCTATATTATACAGTTCTATTTCTTTACTTTATGGAAACAACAATTTTCCTGTTGAGATGAAAAGTAATGCAAAATCTGGAAGTACAACTTGTCAATTAAGAAATGTAAACAATATGCAGCTCACAAAAGAGAGATTCTTAAGAAGTACTGAATTTGAAACACAGATATGTTGATCACACCTATTCCTGATGAACCAAAAAAAAAAAAATAAACTTAGATCCCCAAAGCTATTTCAACTTTTGAGCCGTTTTTTTTTTTTTTCCCCCAGTTATACACCAATCTAGAAAACTATGACAGCCTTTCAGTATCTTGGAATCTCTGTAGAGGGTTTTTATGTCTTGAGTTCCACATTTCTGAAATGAGCTCAAACTGCCTCTGTCTGTGTTTTTGCAGGCACCACTAACAACAGTCTTGCTGATAGAAAAATGGACCAGAATAGCCATCCCTTCACATGAAAACACATAATAATCTGTTTTTACAGGCAAAAAAAATCTGTCTGTCAACATTCACGCTGAGACAGTAATCTAGAAATCAATTTCAAGATGTGGCTGGATGCCTCTATTGAAATCAGAAGCACACTGATTTTCAATGGTTGTACTTGAGAACATGTGGCATGGAATATCTATCTAAAAATATATTCCTTGTAAAACAAAGGTTATTTATGTGAACAATTTTAAATCTGACAGACTACAGGTATGAGCAAAAACAAACACAAGATAAGGGCCCTCAACATAACTGATAATATAATATTGTGTCTGCAAGATTCCTGCAGCACACAATATTTAAACACAAAATAACAGATATGTCCCAATATAAACCAGTTTCTCCTGGCAACAGATACAGGGTTGGAACAGATGAAATAGAAAGATCAATAGTGAGAACCACAATTAGAGTCATGGGGAGTCTTGGAAATTATTTGTGCTGAGAAAACAAATTTCAAGTCATTTAAGTTCTTCAGAGGAGCTCTTTCACACAAATCAACACTTTAAGCCCTATTCAAAGCTCTCCAGGAAAAAAAGAGTGAAAAATATTAATAATGGCTTTGGCAACACAAAAAGGCTATAAAACGTGCTTTCGTCTCAATGATGATCATGATACAAACAAAAACTGCAAAGGAAAAAAAAAGATCTATTGATTTCTCTCTTTGTTTTTTCTTCTATTTTCCTTTCTTTAGTTAGACCTTTCCTTTTTTTTTTTTCCAAATCAATAATCAAATCAACAGACAGATCTAACTTGGCTTCCCAAAAATAACAATTTCCCGACAATATGGTCAGTGCTTGATAGCAGATTGCTGTCTCGCTCCTCTGATCAAAACTAGAAGATGCCCGATATCTGTCAAGTTGAATTCTTCCAAAGCCTAACATTATATATGTCTCGGAGCCAGTTCAAATGAGAATTAAGTTGCTGGGCTAGAACTGAGAAATCAGGCGTTCAATGTGATGAGTGGGGTCAGATATCAAATTATTTTTTATTGCAGAAATCAAACATGCATCCATTTCTTAATGAGACAATATCAGTCTTACACTGCATTTATAAATATTACTTCATTAAAATCAGTTTTTTTGTGAGGTAAGCATGGAGATTTATGCATTCGACAGTTCAGTTAAACTTGATTTCCTCGGGATTTCTTGGGATTTTCGTCATTGCTGGGGGGTCCCCCCCCCCCCCCCTTGTCTCTTTAAACTGCATTATTTCTGGCTAGAATAAAGCTAGCTCAAAACTTTTTTCACCACCTGAAAGAGTACCGTAAGAAATAAGCTTTCCTATGATACCAAAAATCACATTTGGTGAAAAATTGACCTACATCTCATTTTTGATTGGCTGCAACACATATTCTAAGTCTGCAATCCTCATTGTCCTGTCCTTCATGGCAGGTATAAGCTCACAGGGAATGACTGACAGATAATTAAATTTTTAAAAAAACATTCATGAACTAAAGACATAAAACTGTAAACAATGTGGATGACCACAAAACATGAACACTGCAAGACTATGGAAAGGAGAAGAGAAAAGAAAATTATTTTCTTCCATGTAACATATCTGTGCAGTAAACTTGTAAATAATTAAAAAAAAGAAACCTACTAATGACAAAATGTCTTCAAAAGCTGTATTCTTTCTTTCTTTTATATTTGCTTGTGTTTAAGCTAAGCTTTAAAAAAATTATGGCCACAGGAGGGCTCTCCTCACAATCTCTGCTTTAAAAGCAATGCTTGAACTTTTCACTTACTGTACACTATGCGACCTCTTAATGGCCTTAACTCTATAACTGTGACCTAGCCTAAGGGCTACAACGCCCTGATTTCCTGTGTAGTGAGGCCCAACATCTAGCTTTTTTGGATGAGGGCGAATATATTTCAGAAATCTTGAGTGTACATTGTGCACAAAATAGAACCTTTGGCATTTAAAAATTGATGAAGAATAGGTGAAATGTGACACTGTTGTGCTCAATCCTATAACTTTCCTTTACCAGACAAGGAGGGATTGAACAAATAGTGCAAAGAGGAGAAAAACACTTTGACACCCTTTGCTTGAAACATACACCATGAAAAATTTCCCAAAGATTATAGCATTTTATAAAGAGAATGCTTTCAATGCTTGGACTAAGTGTGAAACATCAGTTACTGCCACTTATGATTTGTTTTATTTCAGTACTCAAGGTCAGAGAATTATTAACTTTTAATAGAAAAAGGGAATATTTTTAGAAAAACCAAACAAAAAGTGTTGCAAAGAAGTTAAAAATAGATGTTACATTATTACTTTTTTAATCAGTTACTTGAAAGTTAAGAATGGTATAGCTATCATTATCTCCTGAATGAAAGATACTACTCTGGCAATGGCAAGTATTCAAATTTCAATCTCACACTCTGAAGACTGGGAAGTCTGATGTTTTACAACAGTTGAAAGGTGGCATTAAAAACAAAAACATAGTGGGGCTAATTATCAACCACTATCTTTGAATTCTGAGATAAAGATAATATTATCCAGTTCATAAAGGAGAAGTATCCAAGTATCAATATTCTTCTATTAATTTTTTTTTTTTAAGCTGACATTCATTTTATTTCAAACTGAGCATGAATTTCACCAACATAAAACAAAAATCATGTAAAATTACAATCATCAGATGTTTGAAATAAACTGAAGTGGTCCGATTAATTTTGCACTTCTGATCTAAGTGGATCAGCCCTAACCTGAGAAGACCCTAAACTTCCGTAACTTAAACCATTACTAGCCGATTTTCACAATACTTTGCATGTAATCAAACAAAAGATCAGTCTACTCTTGCCGATGGTGCCATCATTCCAATAAGAATGATATCTGCAGACAAGAACTGAAAAGTCAGTTTGCTGAAATGACAAGAACTACGCATTACAGCCCAGTCTGTTGATGGCAAACAATAACATCACCATTAACTAAACATTTTTCCACCATGCAATAATCATTTAAATCCTGGCTACCTTTCCAGGGTTGATATACAACAATCACCAGCTATTTATTTTGATGCTCATGTTAGGTGGAAGAGACCGCTGAGATAACCACCCACAGGAAATTGAAAAGTGTAATTTATACCACAAGGCGAAAGAGATATGGAATAAAGTTAAAGATAAGATGGTAAAAATCAACAAAAGAGTGAAACCTTGCGAACTGTAACACTCACAGAAAATATAAGTGTCAGTAACAGACATAGCATTTACTTATTATTCCAGAGTTAATTATAATGGTTTTGTACCAAATCAACCTAGATAATAAATATCCCTGAATTACTGGATAGTGCCTAGAATATATAGGTAAATAACTATGAAGGCGATTAAAATGAATAGTTCTTAAATCAACATACTAACCGAAGCCTAAATGTAAAAAAGAAAGGAAATAAAAAGAAAGGGAATAAATTCACTTTAAAAAAACCGACTGCCTATTTGCAGTAGTACTGGAAATAGGAAATATGCTTCAGAGCTCCTATTCACAGTTCTAAGCAAGGGGAACTCACTCCTTGTTTGCAGTAGTAAGTCATAAAAGCGTTGGATTTATTATACCAGAAATTGTATCATACAACAAATTAAAAAATAATAATAATAACAATAACTAATTTTTAAAAATGTGATTGATTATAATCATCTCCGATCGGGGCTAAAATCGGCAATATTTTTTTTTTCGTGATGACTATAGTACCATTTTCCGAGAGCATTCTGATATGATACCTTGTAGAACTTCATAATAAGTCAAAACTGATGCACATTCGAGTAAAATGTGGATCACACATCCATATTAAAAAAAAAAAATCTAATTAAATCTTCTCAGCAAAGCAGTGTTCTCCATGGGTGAGCGGTTAAGTGTCTATCGCGACCATTGAAAGTAAGAGGTTCAAACCTTAGAATCTCCCATGTGGTTTTTTTTTTTTTAATTTTTATCTATTAGTGTATTTGATGTCTTTTATGTTACATTTCTGTACTTTTTTCTATGGGGTAGTTCAAGACGTTTTCAGCCCACTACATCTAATCTAGAACTAGAGTCTATCTAGATCTAGGTACCAATCTCCAACTCATGTTAATTTTTGGTATCATGTGTGTGGGTCGTGTCTTTCAGACGTAGCCTAATTCTTCTAATTACTAATTATCTGTCCTTTTTTGTTTGTTTGTTTGTTTGAGGATGTCTAGTTGAAGGAAATGTGGAATGTAGAGGTTCAGATCTAGATCTAGATCCTATGGACTTTATGATCAGATTTTAAATCTTATTGCAAATATGGCACGTCAAAATGGATTTTGTCAGATGACTGCAATAAATATAGATTAGATTGAAGGATCAATTTTAAGTACATCTTGCTAATAATGATAATAAACGCTGTGCAAATCATAGATTTCATGCGTAAATCACTACTGCAAATAGGAAATGCACAGTACTGCAAATAGGAGCTCTGCTGCGTATTTCCTATTTGCAGCACTACTGCAAACAGAGCGGCCTTAAAAAAAAAAAAAATCTCTCCATTCAATACAGACCTAGTCTGAGCTACAGATATGACATTCATCAGATTTCTGTGATAATACTAGATCTAGGTCTAGATCTTATTCCTTTTTCTAGGCTAAAACAGCGAAAAATCAAAATAAAAGTGAAACCTGTTTTGAAAAAAGTCGAAATTTTCACAAAAACAGAGATTGGTCCATTGTTAGACACAGGTAACTCAGAGTTTTATCTTTTTCAATTGAGCCTATTTATGGCCCAATGCATACATGTATTTTGTTTTCAAATAAAGAGGGGTGTTTCGCATCGTGACTATCAAAGCATTAAATCTAGATTCTATCCATACTAAACCAGAAAAGGGTCCGTCTTGTACTACCCTCCTAGAAGTGCTCGATTCTAGATCTAGAATCTGGTCGTATCTAAATCTAAGTTTCAACGAGAAAGACCATGTAAACACTGCTCACACTCACATAAAGATGATGCATAAAATGCTTAACTATCCAATTACCTGGTCGGACAGATATGTTGTAAAACTATCAGTGGAAATAAACTCAGAAGCGACCAGGACATTCACAGGTTCCAGCAGAGAGTCTGCTGAGACAATGCAAGGGGGATGGAAATGCTGCAGTCAACACAGCTGACCCAGATTCTGTCCCCTTAAATAACTGTTTACATCCGGATAACACCAAAAAATGTAAAATGATGAAGCCAGGCAGTAACAAAACAATAATTTCATTATCTTCGGGCCACCAAGCACCAAAGCGATTTCGTATGCCTGTTGTTTCATACCATTCCTCATTGTGATTGCCAGTGGAGATCTTGACGATTATCCTGGGTGGAAGAAAATTGGTTAAATTCGTTGTGAGTGATGTGAATCTTTTTACTTCATTTTGACCGTTCGATAGGATTAGACTTATAAAAAAATCACTGCTGCCTGGACTATCTACCACAGTAATGCGCGTCACTCTTGGATTTGATTGCACAAAGATATGGAGAGGCCATAGGAACTCAAGAGCCTGGAATTGTCTACATGTATATGGGAGCCTTTAGAGTGAAAGGAGGAGGGTAGGGGGTAAGGAGCAAATTTCGAGAAAAGATAGGAGCAGAAAGCCAGGAAAAGGCAACAAAAGACACAGAAGTCTAGGAGAGACGCGTGATAGGCTATATGAAGATGGGCTGTTCTGAGGCGAAAAGCCAAATAAAAAACTCTCCATGTCAAGCTTTTCCTGCAGGAAAGCTTTAGACCTATTTTATGTCAAAACCTTATTCTCTCTCGCACTATACACACTCCCTCTCTCTCTCTCTCTCTTTCTCTCTCTCTTTCTTTACCTCTTCAGTTATCT
>JBCAUA010297247.1:0-19547 GCA_038406235.1 Peronia verruculata | reverse complement strand
AAGCAAAATTAGGCCACGACAGTTAAGGTTGATTATAATTGGGGACATAGTATCGCCACCCAAGCGCATACATACATAATGATTAATGTACATACATAGGCCTACATACAGACACTCGACATCCAAGTCTCTTCCGTCGCGGAAGTAATCCAAATTAGATAAAGCTCGCACCTAGTGCAATCGATTGGTTCAGTTCGACCTTTACATTGTCACACTTTTAGATCCCACGCCTGTAGTGCAAAGGGAGGGGGGGGGGGAGGAGGAGGAATCCTTATATACTTAAAACAGTGCATCGCGTGACTGCTCCCAGAGAGCTTGAAGTTATTCCAGGCTCTCTGCTGCGTCTCTCTCTCTCTCTCTCTCCAGAAACGGGAGTAGGCCACAAGTTGAAAAAGTGGAGTGAGGTGAAGTCTTCACAGCTGACAGTAACCAGGTTTCTGTGCTGAGCTACTTTCCTCTTCGCTCAATTTTTTTTTTTTTTTTAGTTAGATCGCTTTGGAACCGCTTTCCAGCTACCTTGCACATAGGTGTTCACAGTCATACTGTTCTTTATTTCTCTTCTAGAACAAGCACAACAGCGGAGGCAAATCAATTGTTCCTTCCTTCATTATTTAAAGCACAGACTGCACTTTGTATTAAAGTGGTTTCAAGGCAATCACTTTATATTTGGATGCATGACCTGAGAAATAAAGAAAGAAAGAAAAGAAAGAACAAAACTGTACAACTTTCAAGATCTGGACAGGAATCTTGGGCTTGATACAAAAGTATAATAAATAATAATAAATTGGAAAACTTTTTCCTCTGAGTTTCTTGGGCTCATGTGTGAGCCGCGTCGTCGCATAAATCCGCAGGTAAGCGATCCACTTTGGAAATATATATTCCAAACCTTGTACTCCAAGAACATTTCCAGGAAAGTTTTAAGGCATCGCAGTAAAAAGTAAGTCACTAGAGGCGCAAAATTTGCTGTATGATAAACTGTCAGATCAGCAAAACCTATGCATGGACATGGAGACTGACAATCACTGAAATATGGCTCGATGTGTCTACAAAAGCTACAGAGCTCTTGTCCACGCCCTCATGCAATTGTTCTTTTGTTCCTGGTGTTGGGTTGAGGAGGAGGAGGAGGGGGAGGGAGGGGGGGGGGGGGAGGAGGAAAAAAAAAATTCAGTGAGGAGAAAAACAAAATCAAGTTTTACATCTTTGACAATGGATGAATGGATGGCTTCCTTCGATCTTAATTGGCTATTGATAATGAACCTTTTTGGCTGAGAGTAGTATTTCCCGACAAGGCTGTAGACTGTAGAGGCCAATGAGGGAGAGACATACCCTGCCACAGAAATTGCTGCTGAACGGGTTGTGAGGGAAGTTTCTATTCTGTCAGCCGCTCACGTAGTGGACGACAAGAAAATGGCCTGGGTACCGTGCACTGCACAGGGCATATGGAGATTGGAGATCCATGGTCACCCAGCTTCCAAGACCCCCCTTTACCACCATGTTTATGTTGTTTGTTTGTTTATGGTGCAGTTTCATGGCACATCAGAACGATCACGGCTACATTGTGCCAAATACGGTAAGATATGTTTACACGTCAAAGGGAGGAGGGGAAGGAGAGCGGGACAGCAGACAGGAGCAAGGCGAGAGAGAGAGAGAAGAGATGTCATGATGGCATTCCATGGGAGACATCTCACCGATGGCTTCCACCGCCTGCAGGCGGGAACAAAGAGCCCACTTAGATAACCGCGAGGGTTTCTCCACCATGTGGGAAATGCCCTGAAGGAAAGCATGAGGAAAGCAAGGCAATACATTCAGGACCTACACAATCGCAGGAGTTACCAGTACAAGATCACAATGTGCACAACGTGATATCTGCCTGACATTAGGGACTCGGGCACAAGATTTGAGTTTAAGTTTACTCATAGATCGTCGTTACTCTACCATCTATGGTTTACTCTCTAGCCTTTCCTCACGCAAAGCGCCGCAAGTCGATGGGGTTATGATTTGTGTCGAGTTTACTCCCCTAGATGGTTTGCCTGTCAAGGCTAACGAACCCCATCTATCCATACATCGCAGTTAGTAGATCTACCGTCTTAGGCAAGACCTGACCTGAGACTACTCTTTCAAAACATATATATGTGTGCATTTCACATGTAAGCAAACAAATAAAGAAAGAAACATTAAGAAACAAAAATAACCACAACAACAATAAAACAACGAAACTCATATGTGACATTAAATGGTTGAAGGGGGGGAAAAGATGCCCTTCTCATTTGTTATCTTTGTGTTGACGTCCTATTTAATTGTACCCACGAATGAATGCACAATATTACTTAAAGTATCATTTCCCACTACCTCATATAAGAGTCAAATTAACGTATTATAATGTTACATTCAACTATTCCAGAGCCCCGACAAGACTTTCACAATTTGGATTTATTCACTTTTATCAATTACAACGCTTGGTGGTCCTCATATATGCATCTCGACATCCATTTTTTTTTTTTCCTAACCGGCTAATAATTTTATAGCTGGATAATAATCGCAGTTACTTCATTCACTCATCTAGCACTGTTATATCTGATGGCAAGACTGTATTGCTATTCACTTATGGCATTGTCTCTCCTAATCTTGACTAACAACACCACTAACAAATGTCAGAATTTGGGACAATTCCATAGGAATATGTTCCTAAACCTCATGCTATCTCTATGCTATGACAGATCTTTCATAATGTCATTTCTTGAAATCATGGCAACCAGTCAAAATGATTCCCGCCACCCCACCCCACCTCCTCTTTTTCTTTTTTCTTTTTTAAAATTCCTTCCGTATCTACTGAATTTCTGTCATATAAATCACTGCCGGCATATTTATTGAGCATGAGACATAAAAAGAATGATAACTTCTGTCAGATCTTGGCATAAAAATTGGCCATATCAGATGCTTCCTGGGGAGCAGTAAAACAACAATGAAAAAAGGATGAAGCCAACAACTAATAAATTTTCGTGACCTACAATTTCTCAATTTTATAAGCTGGTGTGATTAATACCACAGATTTCATCATGCAATAAAACTGCCAACTTCTGAATCATTAATAGTATCGATTCCACAATTTGCCAGTAACTACCATCTCCTCTCTTCATGCACTGAGCATTAGTAGAAAATTAATAGAAAATTCTGTGATTGTTTCTTTTTTAAAGCCATATCAATTACTCGAGATAACCTTTCACCAGGAGACTGACAGATGTACATTGAACGTAAATAATGTATTATCGCTGAAAAAAGATGTGCTTATATAGATAGGAGATTTCAAGTAGGTTATCAAAGCTTGAGCATAACCTGGGAGTATACATATATATAGAGCCTAGATTCACAATGGAGATCACAGCCCACACAATATTTGGGAACAGGCTGATGGCAGCTGAGTTAATAAATGTGCTAAGTAACCCCACTCAAGACTATTATAATTATCAAGATTTTTACCACAAAGGAGAGGTTATAGCCAAATACAAAATCATCAGCATGGCTACTCACTAAGTAGCCTTTGCATACCTACAGTACTGCAGGGAAAATATTTGCAATTACAGAAAAGGTCTTCTTAAACACACAAGTATTGCAAGGAAATTATGAATAATTTATGAAACAAATTAAAAGGGTTGAAGATATCCTACCTCCATCGAGCAATTTTATTGTCTGGAGAATTTTTTTTTCAGGCTAATAACTATTGCTCACATCCATACAAGACTTTGTTCACACATCCAGATATAGGATTATAATATATAATTGCTACATGTACTATGCAAAGAGATGCCATTAATAAACCAGTAAGAAAGTTCATTGCTTTCAGATCAAAAGCACTAGCCTGAATATAATGTAAATTACACTTCATCAACGTAACAGCTGACTGTAAAACAGTACTTAGAGATAAGATTGTACAGTTTACGTCAGACACATTCAGTGAGAAATCTTGCTCTCATGATATTTTATATAAAAGCTGAGAATTTGATACATAACACCATGGTCATTTCCCAGTCACAGAATTTTTTCACTTTTTTCAGTTATTTAGTTATCGTGCTGATGACAATCACCATTACAGAAGTAACCTAATTTAACAGTCATTAACTTAATGCTTCAGTATCATCTCCCAAAAAACATGAAATTTATCATATGCAGGTGTTAGGTTCCAGGACTGCCCGCGATAAGCAAAAGTACACGAAGTAGGGATACTATGTTTATTTTGTTATTTATATATTAACCTTCATAAACCTCCCCTGTACTGTTATCAACTCTCCCCTCCTGTACTAATTTTCCCAACAATATAGCCTTTGCTATTTATGAAATTTTTATTTACAAAAAAAAAAGTATAAGACGGGAAGTCTGCAATACAGAAATATATTAAAACACCTGCAATACAATGAAGCTGCAAAAGGTGGACTGCGGTTTAGTGAGGGACGAGTGTGTTATATATTGTATGCCTTCTTAGCAATAATCAGAGAGGGGGGTAATTTTCTAGCAAAAGTAAATCTAGGCCCACTTCATCAATAACATTAAAACCAATGACAACTGATATATCCAAGTTACTGCACTGTAGCACAGTTACATGTATTGACCAGTCCTGCAAAACTCAGTATGACATTTATAAATATATTTACATATCTGAACAGCAGGGAAAGCTGATCAATATTTTTCTTAAGTGTATGACACACACTGTACAGCACATTCACAGTAAAGCCTAATTGCCCTAAAACCTGTTCTATTCCCACCCAAAACATTGATCAATGTGCAGCTTCATGTAGCTGCACTGTGGAAAGTCAAATACAGTTAGATCAGTGCATAATATACAATAGAGGACCCCTTAAATCCCAACTCAACTCAACTCAACCCCTGAGTAAAGCTGTGACACACAGTCAGCCTATGATGATGTATATTAAAAATATTGTTTGCTGTTGGGTTGTGGCTATCAACTCTGTGTCACAATTGGGAAGAGGAAGCGGGAGTATAACACTGGGGCATTTCTGATCTCTCGAACTTTTAGGGAAGATGTCTGTCCCCCACCAGCCATTGCTACAAGCCATGGTTTATGCCAAGACTTCGATAGTCTCATGTGGTCAAGGAAGATAATTCTGGTACAGGGCCCCATAGCAACGCTGAAATCTCCCTTCCAAACTGAATGATGTTGGCCTATGATATTACACTGTCAGATAGCAATCTTTTGTTGTTGTTGTTTTGCTAAACTCGGAGCAAATACGCGTGTCTACAAATTTCGTTGCCTACAAGTACAATACACAGTGTAATAAACTAATTAATATGGATGACCACCACACAAGTGACCGTTATTTCTCTTTACCATCCAAAAGCACAAGCAGAATAATAGGCCAACACATAGATCTAATTATGGACTGAGTTAAGCACACTAGTGCACGGACCCCTGTATCTATAATTTTATTTCTGATTTCAAATCCGACATCTAACCGTTAATCTACATGTTGACCTTTAATTCTGATCCCAAATTTGATGGGCCTTACCCTCAGTGCCCACCTTCACCCCGAAGTACTGACAGAACTCTACAGATTCAATGTTCGGACTTTAAAAGATTCATTCCATTTTTTTTTTTTTTTTAAATTTAAAGAATTTGATCACTAAACTATGACTGTTGTCAAAAATCTAGAGCAATGGTAGACTCTAGATCTAGCTCTATGGACATCGAAGTACGGTGGTACTTACTGTGTATGTGATCCAGAACGCGGACTTGCAGCCACCGACTGTATAAGACAGTGCATAAATTCACTCTTGATAATCCCAGGCTGACAGTTCAATTTCTGCGCGCTACTTGACAGAGAAAATGTTCTGTGACTACCAGATCTAGATTCTAAATATCAACAGTGTCTGTCTAATATACAAGTTGCAGTATTTCACACAATATTGCTGTTACTTTCAACTATGCTAGGCGTGATCTCGATCAGGACTCTTTAGATCTAGAAGTAGATCTAGATCTGGGTCTAGATCGACACAATAACTATTTGATGAGGTTTCTATTGCTAACTACTCACACTGACTACTCTGCATTCATCGAACAATGCAGTGACTCCACTCACTCCGCAGGCTGTGTGCTGACGAAATTGTAAACAAAAAGTGAGCAGAGCATCGCACGCCTCGCGGCGTCAAGAAGGACCCTGGTTCGCCGAACGTGTTAGTCACAGCGCCCCATGAAAGTGTCGGCTGCGCGTGAGTGCTTCCTCGCAGCACAACTGACGAGACGGGCCAAAGGAAAATCTTCGGGTACCCTATTTGGCCAACAATTCGTCGGGAACATTGAGCATATTAAGTAGCTTATCGTGAGAATGGGTGTATGTTTTTGGGAATTGAATGTGTTAATAGTAAGTGATTATTTAGTCCATTGTTGTTTATGTTGGTTAGTTGAGCACGCACTATCTCGTTTTGGTGTAGTGCGTTGTATAAAATTTTCACAATTATATATATGCATTCCATTCATTCACAAATTAACAAAACTGTATTCATTCCCACATTAGGTCACTTCAGCCTGAACAGAGAAACCTGCAGTCAAACGATTTATTTTGGTTTGAAAAAGTGCCAAGTGGCAGGGTTGGCGCGCGTGAGTTCTTCACAAAGGCATCGATCCGGCCTTTTTCAAGCCGCTGGCAAGACCGTCTGGCTGTCGTGCTCCACCCCGCGCCCATACCCACTCCTACCCTAATCCGGCCTCTCTCTTTTTCATTACTCACTTTTGTTAGAGGGGGAACCGCGGCGAACTGTGCGTGTAATGGCGTGTACACACCCGAGTGAGACTTTCATTCATACATTAATAAATATCGGCCAAAGATGCGACATGTAGCCTACATTAGTCACTTTCATACTGTCTCTGGACCGCGCCGAGGGCAAAGTTCAACAACTTTCGCTGATGGTGCCAAGCTGAGGGAACATAGTTTACACTACAGTCAACCGTACACGCACAATTTTGTTTCATATGTATATGCCTATATATTCAGCCTTTCATTCAAGAAACACTCAAACGTGCACGAACTCGTGCGCGCACACACACGCATAAGTGCATGCTTATGTGATCAGTCATATTCGCACTGTTATCAGTACATTCCACCATTTAAATCATGCAGGAACAGTATTAAGGCTTTGAGCAGCTGCAATGACGTAGAGTAACAGTCACACTCATTGCACCTAAGCTCATACACATTCATACGTACACGCCCATCTTTTATTATTACTGTTTTTGTTGTTGTTCATTGCCGACTTTTCTCCTCTTGTATCACGTGTACAGCTACTGGCGATGCAAACAATGAGGCTGAACAAAGCGCGTTATTGCAACGCGAGAAGGAAAGTGAGTGAGTGGGCTAGTGAATAAGGGAGTCAGTGAATGAGTGAGTTAGTGATGGGTGAGTGGGTTAAAAAAGCGGGTGAATGAGTCTGTGTGTGCCTGAGTGTGTGGATAACGTGAGTGAGTGAATGAATGAGTGAGTGAGTGAGTGAGAGAGAGAGAGAGAGCAAGAGTGCGAGAGTGAATGAGAAACTAAGCATGCGAGTGGGAACCCCAGTAAGTAGGCCAGAGAATGAGCGAGTGAGTGAGTGACGGAATAAGTGAGGAAGTCAGTGAATGAGTGAGTGAGTGAGAAAGGGGATATGACTGAGATGGGAGAAAAGAAACTTAGAGAGAGCATGTGCCAGAAAGTGTGCCATGAGATCAAAGAGAATATAAACAAGAAAGATTGGTACGGCATGGTACACTTTTCAGCCTCCTGCGGGGTGGCTATTTCAGACTTGGGAAAAGGAAGGAGTCCCATAATTAGACAAAGACAGACAGCCAGACAGATAAAAGGGACACGCAGAAAAATACGCTGTGCCCTGTGACTGTTACTTTTGTTCTATATATCATTCAAACAAAGCACCTGAATTTGTTTGTTTTTGTTTTCTTTCACTTTCGGAGAAAACAGAGAGAGAGAGAATCTGACGAACATAGAGACAGACTGACTCAGTTCTAACTTCTATCCTTTCTGTTAAACAAAATCATATTTTATTAATATTTTTTTCCTCTCCTGCAATGACAGGAATATGATACAACCCCCATTTTTTACCATAACACTTGCATAATTTCTTTTTTCCTTCCCATAACCACTACAGCATGAATGATCACCAAGTACTCTTTCTCATCCTCCTTCTCAGGAGAAGTTTAGACATATAGTACTTGAAATCTGATTGTAAACAATTTGCAAAATCTTAGTCTCAACTGAAATACATGAATAGTTATTCCATAATTGTTCATATTTTCATAATAATATTATTATTATTATTTCTATGATAAGTTGCATAAACAATATATAATATACAGTATTACTTATTGAAAATGCAATCTATTTATTTGTTCCGCAATGTAAGAAAGCAAAAAAGCTGAGTACTCTACCCCACCCGCATACTACTCGCATTGCTAAACAATAGAAACGGTCACTTTCAACGTGGCTGGTGATCTAAAACATGTCTACGCCCCCAAAAGAACAATAAATAATATGTGCATACTCTTATGATTTTGGTTTTTTCCATAAACAGTGACTTTGCCAGCTGCTATACTTCATTAAAACTTTTCAGGGCATATTAGCTGCCAAGTACACTAATAAAACTAAAAAAGACATTTGTAATATTCCTTTTTGCCTTCAATAAACTAGCTAAAAACACTGCTGCATTTCATAATTAATATTACCATCATCATCTGTATTATTTTTGATACACCTCATAGACTTTGGCACAACAAAACAAATTCCTGGAGCTACCCCTTTCCCTGCTCTTCCACCTTGCACTTGAACTAGAGAAAGACCCGATCCATTTAAATTTGACAATTTTTACAAAGTAACTTTTGACAACACTGTAGTGTGAGAAAAATTCACTATTAAAGCCAACATCCATGCTTTGTTCCCACCAATTGCGCAATTTATTTTTGAGATTGTCAATCATGAAAGTGTCATGTGGAAATAATCCATATGTACATAACATAATCAAAATACATGGGCATGATCATTGTACCAGACATGAACAAAAAAAACAAACAAAAAACAATATGATAAGGCTCTAAGTAGCAAATCTTGGCAGCAAGTACAGCTATAAACATAAACAAGGCAATATACTATATCTGGCTGAATCCATAGATATGGAGTGAATTTAACATTTAGAACACACTAATCCTAGGCAAGGCTGATGCTTATGATATGTGGGGTTTAACTTCAAAACTGATGAAACTGAAGAGCAGAGACATATGCATGCCAATTATACAAGCTGACGGCAACAAACTTCATCGAAACCTGTATTATGCATGATTCACTGACATGACTTACTGGAAGTACTAAAATGTTGATTTTAAAGAAACAATTTTTTTGAAAATTAACAAAAGCCCCATTTTGCAAGTAGAATGATCATAGATTCCACTCTTCTTGACCTGAATACTGTTCCCCATATTTAAATATTTCATAATATTTCACCATAATCTGATATCTATGAGTATAGTTTGTTGCACAGAAAATAGCAGTCCAGATCTAGATGACACCTGTAAAAATCATACAACTTAGATTCTAAACAAATGACAAAAGTCAGGCTAATTGCCTCAAACAGTCTGCAAGATAACTCAGGAAATTACTGTTTTAGTAGTTGACTCATGACAGCAAAGAGCTGCTAATCTCATGTAATATTAACAGCTTTCATATTGTTTTATCATTTTATTAAAAAATTTATGACAACTCACTAGAGGACAATCAGCCTTCTATGGTATAAATACTTAACAACAGTACACCTAAATTCATTGTTACAGGTACTAAAGAAAACTGTAATCCGAACCTTATAGAGCAGAGCACCATTTGATGATGACAATTATAATCAGAACAATCACATAAATTGACCTTATCATTTCTGCCGCATTTCATTATCAACAGTTTATATATAAAAGAGGAAAGGGAGAGAAAATAAGAATGTGAGAGGGATCTGGAGTGAAATGCACTTGTCAAAACTTTCAGCTTCCAGAGGAATATTCTGCATTACGCGATCAATAACTTAAACAGAACAGCAGGGATGGAGAGAGAGAATGGAGTGGGCCCTATAAAGAAATGCAATTGGTAAAACTTTAGCATTCAATGTCAAAACAAATAATACACTACAAAAGACCAAATTGTAACCATCATATTATGTAAACACATCTCATTTTCTTGCGCATTTTCTTTTTCTATGTGGTTCTAAGAGGTAGAATAATTCAAATAAAATAGACATAAAAGCGATATGACAGTGCTAGCTTGAGGAATGCTTATCAATGAACTGTGCCATTTCCAAAACAACCTTCTATCCCACTAGATTAATCTGGCCTGTATAAATGCACAGTGTATTAACATTCGTAAGATATATACCTTGGCCATGGATTTTAGAAAACTGAATGAGGACCTTGAAGCTCTCATCCCGTCACAGGGAGATCACTGTGCCCAGCCAGATTACTTCCCTTTGCCAGACAAAAAGGAGTGTTGAGCAAAGCAGTAAGAAGAGGGAAAAAAAAGCCATCTGCTTCATATCATTGGAAAGATTGATCAGCAAAAAAAAAAAAAAAAATTTGAGAAAATTACAACATAAGAGCATAACTTTCTTGAAATTTTCATAGTGTATGTTTCAAGCAAAGGGTGTAGAAGTGATTTCTGGCACAACAATCTCCCGTTCCCCAAGAAACTTAGCATAGGTAAAACATATAAAACAAAAAAATGTACCCATACTGGCAAACATAATATATACATATTTAAATCAATAATTACTGCAATAAACTTAACTCTTCAATAGCTGTTTCAAACGAGCGCATCGCTGTCTGCAATTTCAACACAGAATGTTGTTCAATGTTATGGGTCTAGTGGCAAGCATATCTCTGAGATACTTTCTATTACTAATTCAGTACTTCCCAAAAGGTGATTCTTTTACTATTAAAGATAGACTTTTAAACCTTTTCCATTGAATTTGGCACCTTCAAACAAGAGGAAAGCTGTAAAATAAAAATTAAATTTTTCAAATGCTTGCCACAGTAATGCTGTCATCTTGGATTTTCGCATCTCTAAAATGGGTCATTTTAAAATCTACCTCCTGTGCCAAATTTCAATGGAACTTGATGAAACTGAATGATAAAACTGAATGAACACACTAATTCTAAAAAGTTATGCATTTTCTGCTCTTTGTATGTAAAAGAACATTTCCTAGAAAGTTCTGAAAAGGCCATGTAATGAAATTTCAAATTTCATCTTTTTTTTTTTGGTTCAAATACTAAAAACCTATTTTTCTCTAAAACTTACATACTGAATGGGCCTCGCATAGGTGGGGTTTTTTTGGGGGGGGCGCTTGCTGTGAAAATGATGTATGCCAGTTTGGTTACAATAGGTTTAGAAACAAAAAAAATAGATAGTAAAATACTGAAAAAAGGGTTTGAGAAAACCATGTCTTGAAGTCTGTTTTTTTATTTTGCAAAATATTGACATGTAGTTTTTTTTGCTTATAGCCTCAGAAAGGCCCCTTTTTACATACAAGCCCTCTTTCCATGACTCCTGTGTCTTTCATTGCAATTTACTGACTTTCTGGGCATATATCTTTTCTCAAATATTGCTCCTTATCCCCATCATTATGAGGGCTCCTGCAAAGTCACTTCTGGGGTCTTGAGGGCCTGTACATGGCCCCCATATCTTTTTCTGTCCAAACCTGGTTTTTAAAAGACATCACATAACACAATAGTGTTATGTTATATTTTGACCACAGTTGTGGACAGCTGAGATAACACCACTACAGGAGGTTGAAAAGCTTATAAAAACCATCTGTCCAAACCAAGGGTGTCTTGGGCTTTACTATGGCATACCTCCACAATTGAGCTCTGAACCACAGAAATAAAAGAAAATTTTGCTATTTATAGGATGGGGAATTCATTTTAGAGTACTTGGTGAAAGCATTTTTTTTTTTCACCTGAGAGTGGTCATACAATGTCCATCCCAGGAACTGGGGCGCAAGAGGTCACAATTAATTGTCTTATGCATCCTTTGCCTATACATAATCAAACAGCCATGAGCTACCACTGAATGTAGCAGCCAGAGGGAGCCAAATCTATGTTGACAGTAAGATAAAACATCCATGGAAAGACCATTGGTCAAACATGACAGAATGGACATATCCACTCTTTGATAATGTTTTTGTAGACAGAAAAGGCAGGGCTTTTAAGAGAAAGCAAAAACCTAATATTGCATTTCTTACGCAAAATTCATATTTCAGGATGAATGAATGTGATGAATGGAAAAATCATAAAGATGAGATCGATACAATAAAATAGAATGATACAAAATGAAATAAAAAATTAGCCTTCATGTGACTCGCACTGAAAGGATGGATGTGAGTAACATTTCAAATAAGTCATAATCTGTGGATGGACATTTCCTGTATTATAAGAAAATGTCTGACACAACCGAGTTGCAGTAATATCACACTAGTTGAAGGATGGTATATCTGAAAACAACTTTGAGTTTAAACATTTAAAAAGAAAGAAAGAAAAAATCAAACAGATATCTTTCACAATATAATAATGAAGTGTCACTCCTGTGTTCCATAAAACGTTATCGTATATCGTGTTCATACCCATCTGTAAAGCTAAACACGTATTAAAACATATAAATCATTTTTTTTGCTCTACTCCTGGAAGCACACTGAAAGCGTCACTGTTGCTTGCATATTCTGAGCATAATGAATGTACAATTTACAACAGTTCTAAAAATCAATTTTTATATCAAAAACCTCAGTACCCACATCTAGGAGCTGATCAATTTCAATAATAAAAGATACTACTATATACCTCTCAGATTTACCAAAAATCCCTATGTGATTTAAAGTTTGCAGTATGTTGAAATCATTTTATTTTTCACCATGCTTCCTTCCCTCTTATTAATTTAGTAACATTTATCTCTATTAATATGTGAGATCATCAAATTCAATCTGAAGACATTTATAAGTTGAATCCTAAAGATAAGAACAAATCTTCATCTCTTAAATATGCATGACTGAATGCATGCAAGTGATTGGTCATAGTCAAAGGATTGTGTCCAACCGGGTATATTTGCTTTAAAAATTTCTATTCGCAATATGACTATGGCTAGATTTTCTCTCATTTAAGGCAGATGTAAAAGTAAATGTAACTTGAAGATGTTCAAACACTCCCATTTAAGCTGTCTATTATTAACTGTCAGAAATATTTTAGGCATAAAAGCGAAGACTGTTTGACCAGGAGTATTTATGTTCATGACACCTAACATAATGCTGTGAAAGGTCCTAAACACAAGTACTATACTATTGTCTGTTAATGACTATTTTCATCACTGAGTGTCAAGACTTACAATCATGTATTTTTACAATCATTATCTACCTCGACTGAGTCTTGTCCTAGCTAATTCTATTGTTGTTTAATATGTTTAATGAATATGCACAGGGAAATCCACTGATTCATGAGAATAAAACATTATAAAATGTAAACAATTAACACTGTTTAAAATTGATCTCAAATTAAAATGTCTATCAAATGGAAGTAACATTAACACTGAATTATTCACACAAAATAGGTTCCAAGAGGTAAGATTCGATGTGATTTTTTAAAAAATCTGGGCATCATATAATAATGTGTTTATAATTTATTTGCACTCTGAGTTAGAGGTCAACAAAACTGAAGGAAATGACACACTAGACAAAGACATAATTTAAGTTTCAGTCCTATTCCAACAAAAAAAAAACAAAAAAAACTCAAACCGGGGAAAATAATAATAATAGTAATAATAAAGATAAAATGGAGACATTTGATTTCATCTGGGAGTGAAACAAAGTGTGCTAGTGCCTCTTGTTTTACTGCATCAATTATTTCAACACGCTCAATAAACTGATCATTTCACAATGCTGCTTTATACAAAACCATTCTCTGAACCCAACCGAATCAAACACTTATTTTCGTAAACCTCATGATCTCCACAAGCAGGAAGCTACCCATTGCGTTAGATTAATACAATCAGTTGTCAAGAGAATCTACTGCTTTCAGCAAATGGACTGATAAGGAGCAATGACTAGGCTGCACAGATTTAATCAGTGCAACATAACACAACAAAGAGGGCACAGACAGTTTGATCAGCATCTGTTTATAGCGAAAAAGATCAATTCTCTTGTTTATCATTTATAGCAAGAACAGCTGATTCTGGATATGATACAGAGATTGATAAATATGACATAACATCATGATACAATTTTTCCCAGAAAATCTACCCTCAAAAACTTCACAGTTGTGCTAATGGCAAGACAGATGTGCATGAAAAATGTAACAAATATTAACAAAACGCTGACAAACATATAAGAAAGAAAGATGACAGTAACACTGATCATAGTCTGCTGTGATTATTCTTGTGCCAATAGTTGAGAAACCTCACATTATTCAAACACACCTGTGCTTCAGAATATGAAGTGAGACCCCCAAATGGAAGAGGCACAATTTAAGAAAAGTTTACAACTAGAATTTGTAAATTTATGTATTATGCTTGAAAATCAACCTCCAACTCCTTGGTATGGTTAGAGAGCAAACCTGATCTTGCACATTATTCAGCTATAAAAAAATTGCCAATGACAGTGAAATTTCACCAAACCAGGATCCAGAGAAAAAGCTATATGTTGTAAGTATAACAGCTACAAAAAGTGTACTTATATTACAAATGCATATAACTGGGAATAAGAAATAAAAACAAGAACTAAAAATTATGGCAATTATAATGAAAAATATCAGTCTCATGACAGCTTCAACAAACGGAAATATAAAATGGAATAACCTCTTGAAATACCTTTTCACATCCTGCAATAGCTGCATGGGACATGGTACATAGGCTCACAATTCAAGCAGATATCTTAATCTATTCTATTTCAAACTGATGTTTTCCTTCAATTCTATGACTGAGCAATCAATGTAATGCATCCACATTTTTAATTTGATGATGCACAATCCATGCATGTCAGCTCCACATCACTTGAAGGGAAGGAGACATATACTCTGAAATGTTAACTTCTCAATAGCTTAGTTCTTTACTCCGACACTTAATTCATTTTTTCATGAATACATCTAAACAACATCTAATCAGTAAATTTTCATTTCTCAAGAATAGGTGTCTTGACACATATTTTCCTTATGCAATTTAACCATATTCAAATGTCATATATAGCTATTCTAAAGCACAAAGGAACATGAACTGAATAAATTCCTCCACTACTCTGGTTGTGCAGTTGTGTGTGCTTGAGAAATTTGCTTGAAATTGAAACCATACTCCATCAATTCAAAGAATTGTTTCTAAGAGATTTCTCCTTTTTTTTTTTTTTTGGTTAAGTGTTTCCATGAGAGATTGACAGTCTGATGACAAAACAAAGTACTATAATGACTGCATGGAAAATTAAAAACTTAGTTTTACTGTGACAAATGACTGCCATTTTCACCAACACAGTGAAGAAGTTGAACAGTAACAATACAAATAAACAACTGAATCAACAAGCAACAAAACTCATAATATATAACCTTGCCCCTTGACCAGCTGCACTCCCTGTTCCAGCTGATCCTCCTCTGTCATGAAATAGGACAAGGATGGCACACGGGTCAGAGTACCTTTGTGAGGGCAGCATTTCAACCATTTCATGTACACTACTATTGCTGCCACCACCACTAGGAAACAGGCCACCAGGAGGAATGAGGCATCCAGATGGGAAGAACGCCAGTTGTAAGTTTGTTCATGATTTTGTAATCTTTCAATATCCCTGCCAATGTACATAAAAGAAAGAAAAGGTGAGTTGACTCTTTGCAGATAATGGTGAAAGGAAGAATATATATGTGGCTGATATAATGAGGCGAACAGGAACAAAGGCAAATACCTTAATCCAATTGCAGCTTGTACTGCAATTCAGTCAAATCCAAAAACAAAGTAACTTTAAATATCACATCTGTCATTTTGTTATGATACATCTATCTATTCTCTCAACCTACGGACACACTGAATAAAGACCCTCTGAATCCATTTAATTGTTTTCTATTAAAAGAATGAAATCCACATCACTTAGCATTGTCATAACTTATAGACGCATTGATGTCTTAAACAAACAAAGGATCCTGTTACCTCAGCGGTAAAAATCTTGTTTTAAATAGGAGAGCACCCAAAGTCCAGCCTACATCTTTTCCATTCACAAGTTGAGCAGACAAAAGTTTATCATATTCAGTAGGGAATGAAAACCCTTTGTGGAAGACTTGTGTCACCCATGCAGATTTGAAACACTGGAATCTGTGAAAATATAATGTAAATATATAAAGACAAGTAGAAACTTCATACTTTTCAAGCCCAGGTAAATGTATAAATACTACAGTAGATTAATCTGAAATGACCATTCCAATGATCTATGCAGGCAGAAGTGACTGTTCATACATGTTTTTTTTTTTTCCATTTGGTATAATGATGCCTATGAAACATTTCTATTGAAATTTAAGCAAGGAATAAAATGAAATTAACCTCAAATGAAATATGGTGCAAATTCAAACCCATAAATGACCTTCAGACAGCAGTCAAAAGATTCAAAACTACAGCTTATGTTTTGTTTTTGTTCACATTTCTTCACACATAAAGCAATGTCATGTCATTCAAATATTTAACATTCAAATAAGGCTGCTGCCATAACAACAGGACTCTGCCTATTTTTTGGAAATACCAAGTAAAGATTAGAATCCCACAATAATTTCATTTTTTCATGATGCCCCCTTCCAGTTCCTTATATTCATTTCCAACAAAATTTACACACGATAGTTACAAGCTTGCCAAAGTTTTCGTGGGCACTGTGTCACATGAAATCAGGGTGTGAGGAAATTTACTGAGTAATGAAGCATACAAAACCAGCTCTCACAAATACCAAAAAGGATTGTCTAGGACTTTAAAGTATGGTTTAATGTGAGAAATGGGACATTAAACTTCTATAAACAAGTTCAATTTGATAGAAAACTCCGACCTTCCAACTCCCATCCCCTACTTCTCATAAATCTTACATTTCTCCCATTTTTACAGAACACGTACAGGTGATTAATCACTCTATCTCATAAACTATACAGTAATTTGGTGTGTTCAAACATGTGATGACTGTGAGCAGGGAAATGGTGCAGTAACACACAGAAGGTGTGGGGAGCAGAAATAAGTGTTGTGAAAGACTGCAAACATGCAGTATATTGGAATTTGAAAGTAAGAGACAGAATACCAGTATTTCATTAACTCTCTGATATCACTGAATATGCTGAGATTGGCACATAATGAGAGCTGAGGCATTAAGGACTTCAGTGTGGGTACTTGACATCACCAAATCTTCTCTACCCTAAAGATGAAGATTTTCCACCTTTTGCATGTGTATTCTACAACATTTTTTCCTCCCAAAAGAAAGACAATAAAATTGTAAATTTAATAAATTCCTGCATTAGATTGGAACTATGGCTTGTTGGCAGGGGAATGACAACAACAAAAACACTGGCAGGTGCTCTGGGGGAATGGCTGAAAAAGGGGTTAAATTTGTTTACTTTGCAAATGTGGGGAAAAAAAACAGATTGTAGGTAGTGAACAGGGCTGGTGATTGACACGAATGTAAAAAAAAAAGAGGGTCTAACTGTAATACTGTACATGCATTCTAGACAGAAGATGCTGTGTTTGTGTCTGCGTGGAAGTGAAGCTGGCAACGGACCAGTCTGGCTCATCAGACTGAGATGGTTGTGATTTAAAAATTTTGTAGAATTTCCGACCACAGTTTACTTTCATCCTGCCAGACATCATAACAGGTAAATATCTTGGAAATACTGATTAAAGCAAAAAGCATTATAATTCTGACATTATAAAATATCCTCTCACACATCCTGACTATACTGAGGAAGTAATTTGTCTGCCTTCTGTAAATGAACACTCTATCACCCAAAAAGTCGCACTAAAAGTGGGTTCATGACAGACTTCCCATGAAGCTCACTGAGTGTCAACCATAGGGCTATAGCAATGACCATTATTTCAACTGACAACTGACAGAATTTATCCGATATTGCCCAGAGGGATTTAAAACAAAAACAAAAAAACAAAAAATTAGATTAGTGGGAGCTTAATTTATGAAAAATAATCAAGGTATAAAGAGTAAAGTATGGATACCTGATCCTAAAGTAGACTTTACTTATACAATTCTTAAGAGAAGGGAAATGTTAAAAAACAAGAAATAATATTTTTTTAATGAAAGATGTAAATTTAAAAACAACTAGGCTATTTTCCAATTTTCTTCAACAATGAATGAGATAAACCTGTCTGTTTTGGAAACCCTGTTTCTTCCAAATGATATATAAACCTCATCTCAAGAAGGTGTGTGCACTGAAAGAAAACATTTTTTTTTTTGCATATATACATTTCACTTCTGAACATGCATAGAGCAAAGCTGACATTAAACAGGAAAAAAAAAAGTGGCTGAAAAAAAAAAAAAGGCAACAGTAATATGATAAAGATGTCCCATGGCTTATATAGGACATTGTCCAAAAGCACCACAAAAAAAAAGTGATTTGACTGCAATCAGACAGTCATACAAAAGAATTAAGTTTAAAACCACAATTCTTACTTAAAACGATGGTCATCAGCTTTGGGGTAATACTTTTGTGAATACCACCCTTGGAGTGTGCTCCACTTGGTACTGCAAAAATCCTGTGCACAAGAAAAAAAAATGTGTCACAATTGCTTCTTTAAAAAAAAAGATCTTTTGTACAATGGACTCTTCTTCCGTTCAGCAGTTCTCTATGATCAAATCACTTCACACAGCATAACCCCCCATTCACACCAGAGATCCGTTTTTGTTTGCTCATTTCCTGAGCGTATGTAAACGTATGTTAACCAACAAGTGTATTCACACCATTCATTCGCGTTCATTCGTGAGAACACCTTCTGCAAGCATGGACATCAAAACTAAAGTTCTTGTTCTGTTGTGGTTAAAGTACCTAGTGTGTCCCATATGTGCAGAAAGATCATTTGCTTGGCGAGTTCCACCATTTGGTACCACAGATTCTATCAGATGAAGACAAATGTTGTTATACATTCGAATGAGACCAAACATATTTGACAACCTGCTCCAGCTGCCTGAACTTTACTCACACCCCCTTCCCCTTCTTCCCATTGTCTATTGTCTTCCCATTGTCTATTGTTTGGAACTTACAAACAATTACGAGAGCTAGGTGTGAATACCACTAGGCAATATAGAAAGGTTAACTTCATTCATTCGTTAGTCATACAAATAAGAAAGAAAAGGATGTCTGGTGTGAACGCTGGGTATAACGAGGTAGAGCATGACAGTCTGGAAGGAAAAAAAAAGAAAAGAAAGGGGTGAATACGAAAAGAAGGACGGAAGGGAGGGAGGAAGGAAGGAAGGAAGGAAGGAAGGAAGGAAGGAAGGAAGGAAGGAAGGAAGGAAAAAGGAAGAAAGAAAAAAAGAAG
>JBCAUA010297137.1:0-19548 GCA_038406235.1 Peronia verruculata | reverse complement strand
AGTTACGCAATATTGCGTAACAAAATCCAAGATGGCGGCCGTTGCCATGGCAACCATGAGTGATTTCGATTTTTTTTTCGATTGTTTTCCTCTAATTTGACCATGCCGAATTCGATGGTAATGGTTAAAATCATCTCCCCCAGCGGTTTCCAAAATGACTTCCAGGACCCGCCCCCCCCCTTAAAAAACAAAAGCACAACAAAGTTATGAATTAATTCAATAGAGTCATAATGGCATAAATCATTAAATGAGACATGGCACAATGAAATCAGGCGCTTGTCAAACTGAGGTGATCGGAGAAACACAATGGCATTCTTTTTTTCTTCACAAAACTCTTCTATATTGATGTAAAAATGCATTTCAGAGCTAAATTTGCTGACATAGATTGAATATAAGCCCAAAACTTGTAAATTCACAGCATGGGCTTACAGAGATTAACAAGCTCATATAGAACGCCTATATGTTAGAATACCAGCATGCCTTAGATGCAAGTATGATTTACATCTGTAAATACCACTATGAGTGCTTGGCTGTGGTGCATACATATAAGGGAGATGAACCAGAAAATGGGAGATCTCATTTAGACTGCAAAGTTAATTCCCCTTCAATATCTCATGAAATTAAAAAAAGTGCGATTAAAACAAGAATGATCCCTCAGTGATCTTGTTATAACAATGATGAAGCATGTGAAATTGATGAAAATTAAATCTTCGTCTTTCATATAAAAAAAAAATTATAATTTTCCTTTTATTTATTTATTTATTTATCTTTGTTATTTCTGTCTCTCTTAGTATCAAGTTATTTTACCCATTCAATGAGCTGGAATATAGCGAACGAGACATTTGGTTGTTAAATATTTAATTTTGTTTTCTTTATCTTCACCAGGGTCTTATTTTGGATAATTTAAAGTTCATTATAAAGAGAAACACAGACTATTTATGTTCAGGACTACTACAGAAAAAAAAAAAAAAAAAAGAACAAAAAAATAAGAAAGGACAAAATGTTTCAAATGACAGAGTAACTCTAAAGCTCATACAGAACGCCTTTATGTTAAAATACCAGTATGCCTCAGATGCAAGTATGATTTTGATAAGGATTTTGAAAAGTGAATCTGATGATATCTTTATGACGGCATATTAGAAGTGCCCTGTGTGAGTCAGCAACAGTAGCAGAGAACTCTCCCTGTTGGATCTAGTGCAAAAGGAACGATGTGATCACTTGATGCCAGATGGTAGATTTAAATAGAATAAGTTATGCCATAAAAAGAGCGGCATGTATGCATAGTGGTTAGAATACTGGACCGAAAACCAAAAATGGCACTGATTCAAGTCCCAACAGGAGTTCTTAAGAGGAAAAAAAAAAATATGGGTGACAGACATTGGGAGTCATGATGCTGGTGTGGCCAGGGTTCTGGAAGATGTCAAGAAGTTAAAAGGCCTAAACATTTAATGAAAGAACCCACTGTTCTTCTGACGATCGTCACCTGTTTCGCTCCATCTGAGGAGTTTTCCTACCACCCTTTCTCTGGGTGATATTTATTTTCATTCCCCTCTTTTTTTTTTTTTCTATATAAACTGGACACAGCAAATTAGGCAAAACAATTTGAAACAATGAAAAACAAATCTATTTTTTCAACACAACTTGAATCATAACCACGACAGAATGAAATTTATCAATGGATAATAAATGTCAATTCTTACCTTGCCAGACCAAAGTCTCCCACCTTCACGACCAGATCTTCTCCAACCAGGCAGTTTCTAGCAGCCAAATCCCTGTGAATGATTTTTCTTCTGTCCAGGTACTCCATACCACAGCAAACCTAAGATGGAGAAAAAGTTGTCTAAGTTTGAACTCATCTGCTTTGTCACTTTCTTTCTGTTGTTATCTTTTCTCAATTTTTAAAATTCAAAGAAAAAGCTACAAATACAAGTCACCTGACCATCTGCTTGGGAATGAGAAAAAGATAATGTTGTAATCTAGGTTTTTCTATTGTTTTTCTTCCCTCTTTTTCTTTACTTTCTGTTTTTCAAGTTCTCAAAGCTGTAAACTTTATTTTGGCTCTGACTTGAATGATAATGTATCAAATATATTCAAAATGTAAAATCCATCACCGCCATGAAACAGAACCTGAAATCTACAGAAATCTTTTCCTGGAAGTATCTCAAGCAATAAATCTTACTTTTAAAACAAATTAAAAAAAAAAAAAAAGAATCATCTTCACTTCTGAATCAATGTGTTTTTTGGGGGATTTTTTTTTTTTTTTACATACTAGAATATGAACTTCCCAACTGGCCTGTTTCAAGCAGTTGTCACACTCAGAAGAATGGATGATGATAATCTAACACAAACACAAAAAGGCATGATGGACAACTTGATGAAATTGCCGCACGCATACCTTTTCCTAAGCCTGATAAGTACTACTGTAACAGGTACTTACCTGGATTCCCATCTCCAGCAGTTTGTTGTGGTTGTAGAAGAGTTTCTGTTTGTGTCTTTGTAGATACGCATTGAGAGCACCTGAAAGGACAACAAAATACTACATCAGCCATAAAAATAAAAAAAATCAGCAAATTATTATCTTACTTCCCTGTCACAAATTTGGTGTCAGAGTTGCCAACCCCCAATGAAAAAAATGTGTGATATTTCAGATTTTTTTTTTACTGAGATTTTCCATTTTTTAGTGAGACATTAACGCGGGAGAAAATGATGCTGGCCCAAATGATCATTTCACTACTTTATGCTGTTAAAACAAGAAAACGTTTTATTCAACAATTATGGTTACTATTAACAGAAGAAGACACAACAATATGCCAGGTTGAAAAAACAAGCCAAGTCTTGGCCAAAACATACACCGCAAGAGCGAAAATTTCAACGTAATGCAATACAGAAGGCCAAATTGCTAGGGTATTTGGCATGCACTTTGGCCTCTCGCTTGATTGAACTGGATTTTAAGTCGTCGGCGGTGATGACCAAGAAATGTATACATCAGAAAAAAAATTCTGGCACGCTGAGAACGGGAAATTCGTGAGAACTGATTACTTGTCGTGAGAGCGGGAGACTGACATGCTTTTTCGGGAGTCTCACGAAAAAATTGTGAGAGTTGGCAACCCTGTGGTATTGACGTTCCAGCCATTCAAATGTTTGGTCTTTAACATGAAATGAACTTATGCAAATATTCTATCTGATTCTTCTTTCCTTCCTATCCCATGACCAGTGGGATCATTGAAGCTAAAAAAGTCCAGCATTTGACTGCGATTTGTTGTGATGCCTTGCTGCCTTTTGTAACAAAGCTGAGGCCTGTCCCCTGTTGATGTTGTAAACCTGTCCTTTTCTAGGCCATCACTTGCGTTCTTTTACCCTTCAGATGCTGGCTGGTTCAAACTGACAAGACTAAATTTTAGTCCTTTCAAAATGATGCTCTTATGACATACTAGATACCAATCCGCTTAATAATGGACAATGTTGTCTTATACCTTAACATTACTGTTGTTATACCTTAATATTACTGTTAACGTTGAATATTACTGTTACACTGACACCAACCTGCATGCTTAGCAAATAGCTGATTACACTTCCCTGAACCTGAAACTATACCTGAGTGCATCTGTGAGATGTACTGGGATAACAATAGCTCTGAGTAACTGCTGGCTAACATAATTTATCATTAAACTGAAAGCAAAATCAAGGTCCCAGTCTTTTTCAATGTCCAAGGGAAATTAAAAGAAAATAAGATGTATTGCTCATAAAATCCACATGAGACAGTTTGCTAAATTTTCGACAGAATGAATAAATCCATTGATGCTTTTGTTCCTAATGCATATGGCTCCTACTTTTTTTTTCCACATAACCAGGTGACGTTCTCATTATGTTCGCCTCACAATTTGTGAAATGTCTAACAGAATAAAAATTCCCATTTTCACCAAATGAACATTTTTATTCTGTTAGACATTTCACAGGGAGGTCAAACTATTTAGTCAAAAGATTTTATGTTCCTCTCATTCTCCTCAATTTCATCGTCGGTCAGATGCTGTCCAGTTACGCAAGACACTTTTGGGCCTTGTATGCTAAGAGAATCTTGAAAGTTTTCATAGGCATCTGGAGGCAAATGCCTCAGCCGTGACATCATGGAAATCATCCACCACAGCTTTTTTCTAGATGTAAGACTACAAACAGGTGCCCTCTTACATTATTCTTTTTGAGACCAAGGGCATATTATTTGTTGGTGTCGATACTATCATGTTGATTTTCCATCAGCAACTCTGACGTGACTGATCCAACCATATGTTGTCTGGTATGAGGAACTAAGAGCTATAAACTTCGATCTCTATCTTCTTTGATCTCTATCTTCCAAAGCCAGTTACACTATCATTTGCTTGGAGCATGAGCAAAATGCCATCGTACTTCCGGTTCACTGTCATGCAGGACTTGTATCAATTTAAACTTAATACTTAGCAGCAATCAGCTTGTAAGTTCAGCAAAACTTGGCAGTTAGTCAGTCAAAAGTAGAAAAGTCTGCAATAATAAAAAAGTTGGGTTTCTGACCAAAGTTGGATGTTCGACACCTTGATTTCACATACAAGTGAAAATTTTAACACTGAATGATTTTGCATTTTTTTTTTTTTTTAAAATTTTTTTGCTCTGTCCTGATTACTCTGGTGCATTTTCATGACTGAATCAGGGATTTGTCTTTATATAATCAGGCATTTTCATGACAAAACAGGGATTTTACACATCAACAAGAATCCGCTGCTAAATCTTGTTTTTGCAGTATCCAGTCAAAGAATTTCCACACACAACACATATTTACACATGTATCAAATGCACAGTATTTCTAAATAAGATAAAGCCAGGAAATGTGCACACAAAACTTCAGTCACTATTTACCATTTATTTCTTAGTCTTTCTGATAGTTTGATAACAGTAAACACCACAGAATATTCTAGTCAGGATCTATATTTGCAATAGATCTGGCTCTTCTTAGCTGATTGAGGAACCAAAATGTACATGTATGGTATATCAATACATTTTTATACATTTGGATCTCTATGACAGTGAAGTTAGTGAAGTGCAACGTGAATAATGAGCAGAAACCGGCATGATCAGGATCAGAGATACGGTAGGGCATAAAATTAACGGTAACTTTGTTCCCTTCAAAATTTCTGTAACCGCCTTGCGGAATATAATGTTGCTTCAAAAGGCATGGTTTTGATGTGATGGCAAGGAGAACCAGGTTGTGTAGAAGATGAGAAACCTGGTAAGTGCTCAACTGTGTGGCATTAAACTTGCTGCATATCAATGACGCTCAGTACCATAGACCGCTGGTCAGCTTTTGTCCTTTGAAGTCAGGAACCCACTAGCCGGGCAGACACTGGGTCAGTTAAGGATATGACTGCAGAGGCCCAGTCAATGCTCATGGCACTAAACAGGGTAGATCTAGAACTAAATAACAGCGAGATACTCGGAGTGACACTGATCATCGCTGGCCACTCAAAATGAAGTTATGGGCCGTAACATTAAACAAATACCTATTAGCCTGGCTTGGGAATCATGTTGCGTGCATAATCTCAGCAAGAATATTTAAAAACTCGGTTGATTGCGATAGCAAACACAACATTAAGCCTGATAAAAAGCATCGATCTAGGCTGCGTTCCGGACGTCAGACTCACGACTAAGCAAAAATTCTGTAGTTTTGCTAATCCAGTATCTTTCTTTTGTTTTTCTTATTTAATTTATGAAAACTCCAGGATTTCAAGCATGTTTCCAAGTGCCCGGGATTTCACATGAAATCCGGGAAAATACCAGTTTTTCTGGGAGGGTGGCAACCATGCTGATTTCATTTGGGAAGTAGATATTTGAATTGTGAATCCTCTGACACAGGATAAGATTTTTTTCCTGAAAATTATTCATTTATCTGACTGCAATTCGTAATGGCAACGCATTTTACACTGAAAGGATATTTTTCAGACCCTTCTCACTAATTATTTGAAATGACGAATGTTTTCACAAGAAAATACACAAAAGAAATTGGTCTTACCATGCCTGAGCAATTCTGTAATGATCATCTGTGGTGATCTATTCAAAATCACACCATACAGCTGGACTAGATTAGGGTGACGCAGTTGTCTGTGGAAAACAAAGATAAACAGGGAGACTTTGATATAAAGGCCCACAGAATTCCAAACCAATAACTAATTGTAAGTCTTAAGACCAAAATGATGAACCACCAGACTTTTTACAGAAACCTTTCAGTTAAAAGCCTATATAAATAGTTTTTAATGAATTTCTTTCAGGTTTTCAAAAACAGGAAGTGTGCGCTTTTCTTTTTAATTAAGAATTTTATTTGCCGAAAAATTCTAATGATTCAGAAGTTTAAAAAAAAAAAAAAAGAAAAAAGCCATTGCTGATGAACAATTTGTCACATACCTGCTTGACATGAAAGCTGGATGTCAAATATTTCATGTTCAGAGTTAATGGTAACAATAAAAATAGCAGTGAGTGAATTTTACATTAGTGAGAACACTGCCAAGCTACTACTCCTCTGTACTGACATATTTGGATTCAAAGTTAGCTCCTGTGATCTCATGATTAGTAAAATCCAATTGCCTGAATGAAACTCCCCTTTCACATCTGAGTCAAGTCACCTACATCATCTCCAGGAAGAACATAAATAAATCTAACTGCTAATGTTCACAGAACGAAAAGATTAACTGTTTAATTACTGAACAAAAAAGTGAAAAGACAAGATCAATTTGTTCAATCCTCAGAGTATTGTATAAAAAAAAAAAAAAGTGATAAATAGAGGGGTTGATAACAGGAATATGGTTTTTGATGCCAAACTGTTGTCCTAGTACAAACAATATTCCAGCACCTCTCTTTAATATGAATAAAAACTGGGAGCTTTGGAAAAAGTAACAACTGATCACTTTGACATAAACACATTTTTATTTTAAACTTACGTCATAGTTTTAAATTCTTGAAGGACCTCATCTGAGGAAGGTTTGACTGTCATTTCCTTGATGGCCACTGGAACAGACTTTTTACCATTCATGTATGAACCCTCATACACAATCTGAAAAACATTTGTCCAAATAATGTAAAAAAAAAAAAAAAGTTATACAACATAAATAGAGGATCCTAGTGCTCAGTCCTATTACTTCCTTTTACCAGACAAAAGAGGGATTAAACCATTTGTTTGATATAAGTGTCTGCAATGATTTCCTCTTATAACATATCACTGATCCTTCATCTTTCAGTGTCATAAAGACTATCATTCTATGCATCATATCTACAACACTGGTCTAAGAAGTTAATTCAGTCTTTCATACCTATCAAGTATGCAGCCTAGAGTAATTACTGGTATGTACACCCTATTATTCAGTTCATGGATTGGACAAAGTAAAAGAAAAATAATATCAATAGCACATGGCATTTTTATTTCTTACCCCAAAGCATCCTCTTCCCAGTTCTCTGCGCTTCTCCAGTTTACTAGGATCAAGATCCCATCGACCTGCAGAGGTGAATAAATTGAATGAGTTAGTGAGCCATAAATAAATAAGAATAATGGAAATGGTTACACCGGCACTTCAATACTTAAGTACTTCGTTCGATTCTTACTTCCCCAAATCAGTATAATGTGTAAATTAAAAAGCATATCTTTTTTTTCACCTCTTCTATGTCTTCTTTGTCACAACTCTCTTATTGCTGTGAATATATGCAGTACTCATCAGCAAAGGGCTAAACTGGCATTTGTATGACAATTCAACACATTGTAAATTTGAATATTTGTTGTATTTCTCATTCAGTAGATCTGAAAAATCTTTTAATATTTTTGTTTTTGTTCTTTTCCTTTTCTGTTGTTCTAGGTCTCTTTCATCTTTTTGTCATCACTGAAAGCCTTTGCAAGCCATGGGCTACAAAACATAAAACAGATCATGAAAGTGATGAAATACTCAGGAATACATACTGTGACCAAATCCTGCTGTGGATGGCTTGTTTCCTCTGGGTGGCGGTTCTCTCAGTCTCGTGTAGATCCCTAAACAATTATGGATTAAAAACACACTAAGAAAACTGTTCTCTTCAGATGATTTAACTCCATGCAAACTAATGGGTGACAGAAGCACTGAAATTGATTGATGCTTTAAAAATGTATGATTGTTTCAGTGACAGAAGGTTAATTCTAAAAATTATAAAATTTCTGATAAATTTTTCCATTCAGGAAACGATGAAATTGTCAGCCTCTAAATCGTAAATGAATTTAACATCAAAATTATTCAGCTGCTTACATTTACTTTTACCTTATATATGTGGCTTACAAAAACTAAATAAGAAGTAAGTTTCTATGTGCCCAGTCAAAGTACATCCAATGGAATAATCCTGTTGGGCAACATTTTTTGAATTGCCCCATTTGTCCAAGTATCCATTCAATAAAAAAAAAAAAAAAATTGTCCAAGTATCCATTCAATAAAAAAAAAAAAAAAAAACACAATCACCTCAACTGGTTGATTGTTGAAGACCTGAGTTACCCACTTAGCTGATGACAGTAGATTAAAATTGAGTAAAAGACCACTCACCACCTGCATTGTGCTTGTGGTAATGCACCAGCTCCTGAATACTGTTTTGTGGATGATTTGCTGAGATATAATACTGACCATGTTCATTGCGTTTGATTTGGTAGTGCCGCACATTGCCTCCACTGCAAATGAGAGAGTGATAAAAAGCTATGGATTGTGACAACTACAAGGCAAATAATAACATTCATCACAAAAGAGCACTCTCAATGACAATGCTAGCAATTTCAGGAGTACCTCTTTGCTTGTACAGTACAGTAACAAAATGCAGAAATATCAATTGATTTACATGAAAAAGTTGAAAAACTTCTCATACTCTTGTCTGAACAAAACATAATTATATTTTATGTGAAACTAAAGTGTTTATGTAGGACTAAACATCAACTTGGGGAGCAGCTAAGACACTTCAGTGAATGTCTTGTTTTTCTACTTAAGTAAAAAGATTGACACCCATAGAACAACAAACTATGTTTTTGGAGTCTAGTCAGCAATTGTGAGGGCAGGCTCTTCATCCACTCAAAATACTTATGACGTCAGTAAATGCACAAGGAAGCTTAATAGAAATCAAAATCTTTGTGAAGTAACTGCTACATCATAAACTGAGTACTACACTTGTCAGAATGTGTACAAAATAGCATTTCAAAAAAAAAAAAAAAAAAGAGAGAGAGAGAAAGAGAGGGGGAGACAGAGAAAGTAGAGAGTAGTAAGAAAATAAGTGGGATTGATGAAGTTTTTGTTGTGCATTTCTGTTCAGAATAATATTGTTCAAAATGTCAGAACAAAAAGAGGAGAATTTTAATGGAGTCAATAAGCACTTTTGAAGGCTTGAGATTTTACTTAAATTTAAGTAAAAAAAGATGAACTCCAGAGGGACAGAAAGAGGGGAGGCATATCCACACAATAAGCAACCAACTGAACACCTGAACTTTGATGGTATGATAATCATATGTCTTGCGCCCAGGGCAAATGAGTCTGAAGTCACCCTAAGTGATTTCAAGTCACTGTTTTTTTTAACCACTTTCTGACTAAAGGGTTCACACTCCCTGAGGACTTTTCAAGGACTTTGCGACTGTTTATAAAGACTTCAAGAAGCTGAATATCTTCAAACGCGCACAGATGTTTACACATGTGCACTGATAATATTTGCAGAACAGACTTACACGTAGGCTTATACATGAACAACAGACAGTATTGCAGATCTAAGCCTGGATCTGTGCTCTTACTGATGCTGAAACTCACACTGCACAACACACAAGTACGTGTAATTAACAGGTCAGATGAGAGTCAGTCTGTGTTTGGAGCCAAACCCATTCAGCGAACTGAGTGACTAATTGTAAAAAAAAAAAGTCCCCTTTAGATATTTTACAATTACTCTTTCATTGATGAATATAACTGAAGATTCAAGTTGGGATGTAAAACTTCATTTAAAAGGCATGAAACTGTGCACAGTTATTTATTTATTTTTATCATTATTTTCTTTTCTAATGTGTGTGTGCCTAGTGTAACTTTGTGGCTGCAGAAGTGTGTTGCAGCACTTGCATTAGGTCTACAATTTAAATATATCTGTACTACACAATCTTTATAAATTATGAATGACCATAGTTTGACATGCACAGATCTACATGAGAAAACTAACTTTAGAAATAGCATCTGTCTAAAACTCGTCTTTCAGTTAATAACGTGTAGTATATCAGGTAAGGAGAGCTTTTGGTAAAACTCATTTAAAATTCAGCTGGCTTTTATACTTTACAGAGTTTACAGTTCATTAAATCTCACTGGAACTAAAATCTAGATCTAATGAATTTGTTACTTGTTCACCTGCATCAAAACTACTTTTTTGTCTATATATAGACTATATATTTTTTTGTAGATCTAGATCTAGAACTACAGTTACACAGCAAAAAGGTCGCGTAATACTAGTAAGTAGATCTAGGTCTATGTAAGATTTAAGAACATTACATTATTACAAGATGGCCGGGTGATGACATGACCTTATAATTTCTTAGATTTACTTGATCTAGAACTATTTCTTTCTCTTACTAGATCTACAACATAACTATCCCATAGATCTCCGCGGAATGCTGAGCTGAAGTTCTCAACGAGATCTCTGTCTGTAGGCCTACTGACTAGACCTAGATCATTTTCTTTTCTGTTCATGTAGCTACTCATGATGAGATTGTCAAGTGATAGCCTTTTACAGTTAACAAATAGCATATGACCGCTGGACTAAGTGGTGAGTCTAGATCTCTGACATCGAGTGTATAAACGCGATTCGAGATCCTAACACAAGTCAAAGTTGCCATTGCCTGTTCGTAACTTCATTCCTTGCATGCGCACAAGACATTCATATCTTCCTTTTCGATTTCTTCGTTCCGCAAAATGTATCAAAATGTCGGCAGCTAGCAGACGTTTCTGACAATCAAAAGTTCATTTTTTTCAGTTGAAGTACAAAATCTGAAATTTCCTGACTAATAATTTGATCTAATTCCCCTCGATATCCATCATAATTACGACTAAAACTGGTGCCATCAAATCGCACTGGACCTGCAGGCCTAGGACTAGTCTAGATCCACAGTGAATGAAACAAAGAAAACTATCCACATCCAGGCATCCTTGATAGGGAATGAACTTACGGCAAATGTAAAATACGGAGTGGCTGTCAGGCACATTTGGAAGGTGGAAAAGTGAAAAAAAAAAAAAAAAAGCCCTGTTCCAACGATCCCTCATTGAACGAAATTGACCACCCGTGCAAAAATATAAGGACTTTTCAAGGACTTTGGCAACAATTTAAAAATTCTAGGACTTTTCAAGGCCTTGAATTTTTTTCTCAAAATTCAAGCACTTTCAAGGACTTTCAAGACCATATGAACCCTGCAAAGTCTCTAAAGCTGAAAAGCTTAACTTTTCCCTCTGAATAATGAAAACTGAGAAGACCAACAGAGCAAAAAAGTACAGGGTGTGGAGGAAAAATAAAGTTAAACTAAACAATGACATACAAAAAAACGTTTTTCAACTCACTTTTCTGTTGTGAAAATGGACAGGGTATATTCACCAGGATTACTGATTGAATCTCGCACCAAGAAACAGCCTTCTTTGCCTGCATTCATTAAGATCATCTTACTTCGATCTCTTGGGCAATCTTTGTAATACCATCTGCAAAACAATAGCCAGCAAAATCTGTTAGCTAAACAGTTTTTTTCTTTGCAGCCATCAGAAAAGCAGCAAATGATATTAACAAAATGTTTGAGAAATTTAATTTAATATTGGTCCAAATAATATAAGCATTTATTTAGTAATAATATATGCCAGAACATTTATTGAGTAATAATATATGCAAGAACATTTATTTGGTAATAATATATGCAAGAACATGTATTTAGTCATAATATATGCAAGAAAACATAACTAACTTTACAGTGGTCTCCCCCTAAGAGCCCGGTCCGCCTAAGAACCTGATTTTGCTGCGAAACGGAATTTTTTCTCTATTATTTACCCCTCTAAGAACCCGCTCTGGGCCCTCCCAAATGAAAAAATCCATCTAAGAGCCCGGTGTTGGACCAAGATATCCGAGTACTTATGGTATAATTCCACATCATACTGTCCACTAAAAAGAAATGCAGTGCTAGATGTGCAGTAAAATGGGGACGGCGATGAAGGGAAAGGAGTGAAGTGACGGTTGATGTATGACTGCATAATCAGGCCACGCTGTTGACTAACCCGTAACCATTTCTTTGCTTGACAAACGTGGGTCAGCACTTGTGATTGGCTTTGTGGACAAAGAGGTGTAAGTTCAGCCTCTTGACTGGTCAGCTGTTTTGCTACTTTGGTCGGTCTGTAAACACTTCAGTTACTCATGTGATTATCCGTGGGGTAGCATAGCAATATCATGTTTTCAACAATGACACCGTTATCTGAAAACTCACACGGCGTAGGCAGTATTGGCGTAACTATATGCTAAAAAGATCAGGAATTGCTACATCTAATTATAACACACACAGGGAAGAAGGCTTTACTTATTCGCATAGATAAATTTTCAACAAATAGTAACAATCAACTAATCATAATAGTCAAGACAATCTGTGGTCAGATGGGTTGCGTAACTTTTCAATTTGCCTAAGAACTCGTCCGCCTAAGAACCCACTTTTTTTGTCTCCCGATGACCAGATTCTTAGGCGGAGACCATTGTATTAACTAAACATTCTTGTCATGGCATAAGAAAACCAAGAAAATAAATACTTAACATTTCATGATAATTCGTTCCACATAAATTAATCACTTTTAAATTAGTACCCATACTACTTTTTCAATTTTGTAGTTTTTATTCATTTTAAACAGCTTTCATAATAAATAATCTGAAACACAGACAGGAACTTCAGTATGGATTAGAGCTCTAAAAACAGAAACAATCAAAATGAAAAAAAAACAAAAAAAAAACAAACAAGCTGAACAAAAAAATGACTTCATATTTAGTACTCACTCAAAGATTTCTAATCCACAATTCAGCTTGATGTAGTTGGATGGAATGTAGCCTTTTTTCCTGCATGTACAAATATATGTAAAATGTCATATAACAGGCTTACGAGTATTAAAAGTCATTTTAATAATGCACTGTTTTTTCATAAATTTGTTCTCCCATACAATGAAATGTTATTTTCTTACTTATTTTGGTAAAAGATCAAGAGATATAACAGTACTATAGCTTCATCTTAAAAACATGCATCTGACATAGTTTGAATTCATTATTATGCATGTATTAACAACAATATTACATACGCATTTATGAATTAGAAAACCATGACATATGATGTAATCCACATCTTGTCTCCATGTGACAAGGATTGAGCAGTACTTTTCTAACCTACAGTCTTTATCAGACAAGCCTCAAGGGACTTCATACATAAGGTATCATAGGCATATCTGTTTTCAGATCACGAAGGAATGATGTGCTGCTGCAACCAAAGATGTGTGTAAGCTTGCAGATAACATCAATGGTCTGTTCTTTGCACAGGGCTGCCAAACTGGTTTCAAGATAAAGTGGAAAATTTCACCAGATCGATGCAGCCGGGATATGTAATATGAAGACATGAAAATTAGGCCTACTGGTCTTATGTTTACTGAACTTTGCAAACATCTAGTAGAATCTGGTTTGGCAATGGTTCTACACTTAAAACAAGTTTGGTTAAGTTTGCGGAAAAAAAAAAAAGTTCCTCCTCTACAGTGTGGTCATCATCAGTTTTTTTTTTTTATGGGGGTGTAGCAACTCTGTCTGGATCTAGACTGCATTGGGGATGACCACGCCCCCCCCCCCCCTCCCCCTTGCACCACTCTTTTCTTCAGTTTTCTCTCATACATGACCATATTTAGTTGCAGGATAAAAGTGTTGCTTTCCACCAACAACTCTTATGAGATAGCTTGACTGAATATTGTGATACATCTGGTGAACTGAGTGTTATGAACTTCGTTATCTAATATGAAATGAACTACTGAACTTCTGTTTTCATGTTGGCTGTGCGAGATTATATCACATCTAAAAAAAGAAGAAGAAAAAAATTTTAAAAATGACTGACTGGCAAACCATCCAAAGATAGGGGTGACTGCAATGAGCAGAAAGTCTGAAGTTTGACATCCTTGTTTACAACTGAAGATCCTCTATAATTATGAGATACGACATTTACATGTAGTACAATCCTACTATTTGAGCATGCTTACCATTCACCTAATTCTTAATTTAGAATTGTTCATGAGCTTGAAATAAGAAACATACCCTTCTGTATCTTCTGCATACCACCAGTTCTCAGCTGAGTCATCAAGAATGGTATACTTTTCACCCTGATCAATGAGAGAGTAAAATATTATAACAATTTTCAAATGTAGATGAGTGTTTGTGGTAACTGTTTTCTAACAGCCATTGTCAATCTATAGGAGATAATATTTTATCAGCCCAATTACTCATACCCTACAAAGTGCATGTTTTAATTTCCTTGTAACATGTTCACTCAATCGCAGAAAGAGTTTTGCACATAATGATAGTTTCAGGCTTCACTATCCCTAAATGGTGAGATATGGCTAGAAGCAGAGACTGAAAAAATTAGCCACACGTCAATACTATCCTGTCCATAAATCTCTCACAACTCAAATCTGTTTTCATGTAAGCTATAAAAGTTTGCTTTCTGACCACCAAATGTGAATAGATGTCAACAAAATAGACAATAACATAACAAATGTCCTATCCCCCCCCCCCCCTCCCCAAATCATGCACTGACTTTACTCTTTAAGACCGGAATTTTTTGTTCTTTTTGCAGAGGTGCAGAACAGGGTATGTTAAAAAAGAAAGCGTTTAATGCTTGTTGTACATAAAACATGCAAGTATTATACATCAAATTCAAGGCAAATGAATGAAGAATACAATGTACATGATATAAACAGTGAAGAATCCCAAAAATGTTAGCGGTTTGTTAGTTTGAAAAATGTTTTTCTTAGTTAACTTATCATCAGAATCACTCACATTGAATCTAGATCTAGAATATCTAGATTCTAGGTCACTATCGATATCTGATTCACTATTTGAATCACTTTTTTGAAAGGCTTGGAACAATTTCATTGCTTCTTGGCTTGAAAGCCGACGTAGAGGTCCCACTAGACCCAGGCTGTTGAATTGCGTTGCTCATGACAAAGGATTTCTACCCCTAAAATATAACACAATTATCGCAAACTTCTCTAAATACGAAAACAAAGCGAAACTAACCAAAGAAGGTTGACCTGGATGTGGACATGTTAATTTAAATAGCTATAGCAAAACCAGAACCAAGAAAACTGACGAAACAAGTGGGAAATTTGGAACTATGCAGTGTGCGTACTGACGGCGTTGAATCATTTCCGTACCTGCGCAGCCTGCGTCATAAAGAGTTAACAATCTGTAACTCTCAAAGTATACTGGACAATCATCAATTCACTGAACTGACAAAACAGACAATTTTTTATCTATTTTACAAAATTTTTTAAGGCCAAATAATTCTTTCTCAAAATTTGAAGACTAATTCTTCTGGGCTGAAACAAAGTCCACATCCCTGATCTGCGATCACAGAAAGATTGAAACACTAATAAAAGTGCTAGACGCATTTTACAATATAATTTTATTGAAATTTCCTGGCCAAGAGAAACCACTTTAAAAAATTTTCGAGGAGTCTGCACAGAGATCAATGCTATGAATGTTATTTCGGTTTGTTCTGGACTCTAAATGGATGCCGTAAACTTTGTATTGGTAACAATTTTTACTATGAAAAAGCTATCTGGCAAACTGGTAAAATTCCAACCTGTGGGAGTTAATAACCACAGAAAAGACGTTAAGATGCATCACTTGGAACTCTTCCAGAGGGGCAAGTCTTTACCTCAATCAGTTCCAGACCCCATTCATCCGTGGGCTCGTAGTCATACATGGCTACATAGACTTTGTTGGATGCTGTATCAGGCCTAGGTGGGGGGATAGGAGGGAGGGCGGGCCTCTGTTGACTCAAGGAATCTGATACACAAAGCGAAGATGAAAACAGAGTTAAAATCACTTAAATGTTGGAGAGGACAATAAACGAAAGACCCAGACAAAATCACAAATTCGGGCAGGATTAGATTAAGCTAAATCATGCATGCATCTACTTGCTTTTTCTTCATTACAAGCTCCATTTCATTATTTCAATTTTTCTATTCTCTGTATTTCATCATGCAAAAAGAAAAAACATTATCCATATTTGTTGAAAGAAAAAATAACAACAACAAAAAACACAAAAGAAGACAGGAAAACACCTCAAAATCAAAAATCTCCATCCTATTAAAACTTTTTTCTTAATGTGGTGCAAGAAAAGAAAAAACTGGTGCAAAAATATTGCCAAAATAACTTTCAAATGCAGATGAAAAAAGACCCACTTAAGCCTAGGCCATGATGAGAAAATTTGGGTGCATTCATCTGTATGCATGTAAAAAGTAAAAAGCCACAACTTTGTCAAGCAGCACAAAGAAAACACAGAAAAAAAAAAGACAAATATATTGTACTGTGTAGTACAGTACACTCAAACTGCTCAGCCTGAATAGGTACCACAATATCCTTTATTTGAAACAGAAATAGTTATCACTGAAAAATTATAAAGACAAATAAATGCACACAATTACTTCTTTTATTCTATTCTTTTAAGGCATGAAAGTCAGAAGAAACTTAGCCTTCTTACAATCACAAAATAAAGACCATCAACAAGAACAAAAAAAAACATTGTCACATATACTCTGATTATTTCATTGACAGACATTTTGAGTTTTGAAACTTAACCAGACATTCAAACATTTCCCATTCAAAGTCTGCCAATAAATACTGTATAAGCCCTCATAATCTTCACAAATGGGCTACTTTTTGCCTGATATTTTTTTTTTTTTTATACTTTTCAAATGTTTGTTTACACTTTATTTTCTTTTTGAGTACCTGCATACATGCACCCGAGGGAGGCAATTAGGTATTTTTTTCAAAATCACATGACCTAGTGAACATCGCTCACATATGGCTTTGTTTACTTGCTCTGCGCATGGCAGACAAATCTGGACGAATGATGAGCTCTCAAACTTGTCACATCATATAAACAAAGCCACATGTGAGCGATGTTTCCTGGGTCGTGTGATTTTGAAAAAAATACCTAATTTCGACAAAATTAAACTCAGAAATCTGACCTGAGACATTTAGGCTACTCTTCCCTTTATCTTATTATGTCTACATGTATTTTATTGTTGAGGAGGGGGGCACATCTTACAACATCTGTATCCAACGGTGCATTACACTAATGATCCCACACAAATTGTTTAAGACTATACAGCATTTAGCTTATCTTGATGACAGTGATCAATTTGAATCCTGAGTTTTGCTTTCTGTTTTTGGGGGAACAAATATTTTGTGATAACAGCATTCTGAGATCTCCATTCTGCTTTGGAAAATACCTATAAATAAATAATGGGACCACAGTATTCTTTATCTCCTTGTAAAACATGGGCCATACTCATCCTGACTGTTGCCTGGTTTCTATAGCAAGACATGTTCAAACCACTTCATTTTTAATAGTATACTTGTTCCTGACAACTACAGGCATTATATGCTAAAAGGTTTTAATGTGGAAAGCCGATTATATCTGCCAGTGAAACTAGCAGCTTAATAAATTTTCTCAGTGTAAATAAGGCTTACAAACCTAACCTCACCCTACACAATATTTTATGATTTGTGCTGTTGAAAGATATCTATCTATAAATGCCACTTGCCAATAAAAATTGTGCATATATATACATATGTGTATTCTTTTCTTTACTAGAAAGGCGTGCAAAATTTAGAAAATAATGATTTGAACTTATTACAAAGTTTACTCATAATTTTTTGGCGCCTTCTCTTTGAGTCTATTGGCCCAGCTAGACCTGGAGTCTATTTGGGCCTATTGGTGCACCTCTTTCTCTCTGTCCGTGGGTAAGAAAGTTATTGTATCCAGTTAGTTAGGTACCTTGTCGCGGGGGGCGGGGGAGCTGTGCCCCGCAACCCCCCCTCCCCTCCCTCCAAAAACTGCGAAGAGACGCTCCCATGTGCGGGCCAGTACAAAATTATTTCGCCATTACTATGTGGGGCAACATTTTTATTTGCCTATGCTTCCTCATTGCAATACTAGGCCCAGATAAACACTCAGTAATTTTTTCTCCAGTCTCCCTTCCATCACCTATGTAGAGAGAGCTGAACTGTCATCGCCAGGAGTTGATGAAGTTCAGCCTTGAAAAGACTTGCTCATTGAGCTACATCTTCCCCCTCCCTTTCCCCTTATCTCTCCCTATTTATCTCTCAGCCGCCAAAGATGAAAAGTATCCAAATAATAATAATGAAGATGATGAAAATAATAATAATAATAATAATAACAATAGTAATAAAAATGAAATACAAAATTATAATCTGAACAAACAGCACAGTATCATTACCAAAATGAAATGATCTACAGATAAAAATCAGGACTGGAATAATCAATCAGATAAACTAGTAACAAACAAAACCAACCTAACAAATCAAACAAGTGATAGTCTAAACACTAGAGCAATTTTACCAACCCATGAAATCCAGCAAATTATAATCTAAACATAAGGACCTTTTCAACAGTGACTAGCAACCCATCAGCTGAGACCAGTTTATTCTAAAAGATGTATGAGATGCGACATGATGAACTCTGGTGCTCGTCAAATTACGGCAGACAATGTAAGAAAGATTTTATTTTTCTCAGTTGTGAGATAATTTTTGATGCAACTTTTTTCCCCCACAAAACCTTTCTGTGTCCTTTAAAAATATATTTCATAGTTAAATTTGCTGAATTATATTAAAGTCAAAGTTTGAAAATGATGACATAAACCAAATGAGAACTAACAGAAATTGATAAAATTGATTTGCCATTGCTATTTTCTTTCTAAAGTCAGCTGTAGCAACAGGTCACATCCATTCTTGGGGGGGGGCTGTTTTTAAGTACTTGAATTGAAGCTTTTTAAGCAGTTTCAAATTCTGATTCAGCATAATCAAATTAGAGGAAAAGCGTGGACATTTTGTGGTGTTTTGAATCCCCTTGCCATGACTATACCATGATATATGATTTTGTGTCTTGAAAGTAAGCTATTTTCCAAAACCCAAGAGTCCCTTACTACTGACAGTAATTTTAATTGTTTGAAATTTTGTGAAATATCTGTATAGAAATGATAATATGTGCATTTTTTGTTTTTTTTAAATATTTACTGGACATTTTTTTTTTTTTTTATTATTTGGTCATACAATGTCTGTTATAAATTTTTTAAATATATTTGTTGACAGAAGAGTGCATTTCTAAATTTCCACCAAGTATCTTTGAAAACCTTACCAAACTTCAGAAAAACAAATCCACATCATTGAAACACATACTGGTGGGGGGGGGGGGGGGGGGGGACCTCCCCCCCCCTCAAG
>JBCAUA010297026.1:0-19550 GCA_038406235.1 Peronia verruculata | reverse complement strand
AGATAGATAGATAGATAGATAGATAGATAGATAGATAGATAGATAGATAGATAGATAGATAGATGGATAGATAGATAATACGTCTTTCTTACATCTTTATTGAAACCTGTTGGTTAGAGGTTGAAAACAATATATTACAATGTACGCTGGTGATCCGAGCGAGAGGAAAGATTTAGATTAATTTGATATCTTGAGCCCCGAAGTTGTTATCCAAGCCTGAACGTGATGAAGATGGTTCGTTTGTGCAGTTGCCAGTGCCGCTTCCAAAGAATTTGGCATCTTGTTGCTCGCCACCGTTAGTTATGTGACACTCTTTGCGCCTTCTTCCATCGCCACTAGCCCTTGGCTGGGGCTGGAGCTCGTGCAGAGTAACCATTAGTTAGAAGTCAGAACCTACCCATTACTTGGTGGACAGTGACTATGTCCACTCTTGATTGGACCCTCGCGGGCAAAGACTTGACTGTTCATTAAGTGCAGACATTTCGGGAGAGTTAGGCTGTGTTTAAGTTCAAGAGATGGCGCAAAGTCGTGCAGAACGTAATATACTGTTGGTATTGCTGTGACCTCGGCTAATGTGGTGTTTAATAAACGCAGATCCCGTTCTAGTTAAAAAGATCATGTAGCATCGTCCACAGTGATATTAAATTATAATCATATTGTATTGTCACAGCCTTATTGCATCTTATAAAAATAATAATAATAATAAATTTAAAAAATACAGACCTTAACCTTAATGAATGAAAATGAGATAAAATATTTATCCCACAGTTTGTGGCCACTCAGATCTGATCTCATTTACACAATTTAAATTCCCTCTATTTGCAGTTTCGATGTGTGGTAAATTTTTCATCAATCATACACATGTAATTTCAGCTTCCCTAGTCACAGGGTTCAAAGAATGTCAGCGAAATCTACATTGAAAAGCATGGTTAAAATATATACAATGTTTAAATTTAGTTTATCAGAAAAAGACTATCTGAGGCTTTTCGGACTGAGCTTATTGCAGACAACATTCAAATCGTTTCTCGTGATGTCGATTTAAAAAACATAAACAACCGATATGAAATTTGGGAAATTTTGAACGGATATCAAAGTTTCCTACTACTTTCGAATCTTAGATTGTCGAGTATTCTTTAATATGATTGTATAATATATGCACACTGATCCGGTTTTTGTTAGCCTGTGGTTAATAGCTAGAACTCTATTTTCTTGTCAGAAGGTTATCTAATCACTGGAGAAAAACGTTTGAGTTTGCCCCCTCTTTCACTGCAGTGCTAATCCAACTTACCATAACATGGAGAGACTGATAGCTAAACGCTCACTCTCTGCGACTAATAGTTTGAACGAGAATAGTTCAGTCGCTCGTAATAACAGAATGCGGCCTAATGACCCTCAGTCGTTCGTAATATCTGAACACAGCCTGATGGCCCTGCACAAAGTCACGACTTAACTTAGTATGTGCGGTAGCGCTTATTGTTCAGGTGTCCCCTCGAGTTATGTAGTCCCTAATTGTTACCGTCAGCACGGAACCGTTCTACACGTGGCACTCACAAGTGTAACGAAGTCAGTCGGTTATCCAGCATGGGTGCATGTAGTGGTACGTGAGTTTGTAATTAGTGGGTCAGGTGAAAGTATTGGGAGTGAGAGAGAGAGAGAGAGAGAGAAAGAGAGAGAGAGAAAGAATAGACATAAATGCAGAACTACATGTGTACAATCACCGATCCAGCCTACCCAGCCATCCATCCATTCATCCATCCATCCATCCATCCATCCACCATCTATCCATCTCATCCATCTATCCATCCATCATCTATCCATCTCATTCATCCATCCATCCATCCACTTATCCATTTATCCATCCATCCATGCATTACTCCATCCATTGATTCATCCAAAGGAAGAAAAGCTTCTCGATAAACGGAATGGACTCAATCCGATGCCTGCTAACGCTAAAATCTGACAATAGGTAATTGAAGGCCGAACACATTGTTTCCGGAGTAAAAACAGAAGCCTGTAAAAGAATAGAACCAGATGGACACATCGGACATCACCGGCCACTCAGAGACCACTGAACACCTAAGAACGGACATGTTATTCCATCTCCCTCCCCCCTTGTCTCTCCCCATCCGTCAACCTTCCTGTCCCACCCTCCATACCCCTTCCCTCCCCCCCCGCCCCCACAAACCACCCGTTGTCAGCCGAGCTCGGAGACAAGAGTGCATGATCAACAGGGAAGAGCTGCTTTGCTTTCTAATAGCTTTAATGTGTCCCTCCTACATCAGCCCGTCTGATGCACGGGGCTCGCAAACTGAAGCCTTCTTTCTTTCTTTCTTTCTTTCTTTTCTTTCTTTCTTTCTTTCTTTTTTCTTTCTTTCTTTCTTTCTTTCTTTCTTTTCTGCTTTCTTTTTTCTTTCTTCCTTTTTCTTTCTTGACTTTCATTCTTTCTTTGTTTTTGCGTCTTGCTATCCTTTTATTTTGTTCCCTCATTTCTTTCTCACTTTCTTCCTTTCATTATTTGTTTCCCTCCCCCCCCCCCCCATTTACTCCCTAAATTTCTTTGTCTTCCAGTCTCATTTTTTTTAAAATGTTTTTCTGCCTGACTTCATTCACTCATTCATCCTTTCTTTTTTCTTTTTTTTCTATCTTATTTCTTTCTCCCTTTCTTTTTTGATTCATTCCTCCTCCCCTTCCGAAATCCTCTGTCATTGTCTCAAGTTGGCTAAGTCCGTAACAAACAGAAAGAAAGGCAATGTGTTCCATCAATTCGGATTACAGTTCTTTCGTTAAAAAAAAAAAACCAACGACATTGTGAAATCAGGACTGGCCGTTAAAAAAAAAAAGGGGGGGGGGGGAGGGGGGGTGTTTCTCTCTGTTGTGCTTTTCCTCCAAGCCTTTCCTTTCCATTCTCCTCGCTGTCTCATCTGTTTCTCTTTCTCCCTCCTTAAATATTTTCTCTCCTTTCTCTCGCTTTGTTCTCGCTTCACACCGACTCTTGTCCAATTCCATTCTCCTATTTTTGCTTATTCTTCTATTACTGTTATGCTGTCTTGATTATTTATTTATTTACTTTTTTTTTTTTCGTGTTCGTGGGTTTCTATTTTTTTCCTCTTTATTATTATTATTACTATTGTTATTATTGGGTCCGTTTTTCAGATTTATCCTGCCCTGATGATGTCATTAATTTTGTCTCTCTTCTTCTATATTTATCTCTCTATGTTAGGCTTTTATTTATGTCTCCCCTTGTCTTCCATTCCATTTATGTCTTCTCATCTTTCATCTTGTATATTTTGTCTTAATATTTTTCATCTGCTTTTTTAATCTTCTTTGTTGTTCTCTCTGTTCAGTCCTATCATCATGTTTTCTTCATTTATATCTCCTACGATCCATACCGATTACCAGCGATGACACCATAATGATATAATGTAAATGCCGGTGATTTCACTATCCAAGATTAGATAATAAAACGTATATGCAAAAACCTCACATTCCAGTACTCTCTTTGAATACTTTAAGGGTTAAATCGACCTCCTCTCATGATACTCTGTGATATGTTTCATTACACTGTGATACTTTTTTTATACACTGTGACACTCAGTGATCCGCTATGATACTGTATAATCCTTTATAATCCTCTGTGATACGCTGCGATCCGATACTCTATAATACCCTATAATACTCTATGATGTGATACTCTATGATACGACTACTTTAGGATACGGTAGCGTTGACAGTCTGAGATATTCTATGATACTTTGTGATACTTTATGACAACCTATAATATTCTAAAATACTCCACTAAAATACTATACTCTATTATTCTTTGTGATACTCGATAATTCTATTTTACTCTATGACATTAAAGGCAATTCTGATTTTCTATGATAATAATAATATAATGATACTCTATTTATAAAATTACAATATAACTGTCAGACCGGTAACTAATAAAATAATTCAAGAAAAACAAATAACACAGAAATTTATAAAGAACTTGATAGCGATGGTAAAATATGCCAAATTTTCGAGTCTACTTGACTCTTCGTCAGGGCAATAATGAAAACATATCATAATGATACTCTATAATACCCTATAATACTCTATGATGTGATACTCTGTGACAAAATTACACTATGCTATACGATACTCACTGACAGTTTGAGATATTGTGTGATATTCCTTATTTTGATGTAATCAATTAGTTGGCAGTAGACTGTCGCCTTATTTTAAGAATTTTTATATGATACTCTGTGATGGTCTGTGATAATCTGTGATAACCTATGATATTCTATGATAACCTATGATATTGTGTGATAACATATTATTTTGTGGTGCTTTATATGACCTATGGTACTCCAAGATACTCTGTAGTAACCTGTGAATACTTCAGTATGATCGTCCTTGATTATCTATGTGCTCGATAATACTGAAAGACATTCTGTAACACTCGATAACACTTTAATTTTGATGTTGTAGAGTACTTTGTACAATCTAATATGACACGCTATGATACTCTGTGATAACCTGTGAAACTCTAAGGTAACCTATGATACTCTGGTAAGTTACGATACTCACTCCATGTCACTTGAAGGTATTTATTTTGTCATACGACTGCAATAATGTTACAGAAATTCTGACACCCCCTGCATCCTCTACTGACGCGTTTTTGGTATAAACGGCCTTGTTTGTTTTTCTTAAGTCTTTCAGTCCTGAGGTAATAGGATTATATCGCCTTTAAGAGGTTGACTGATTTTGGTGAGAATTTCTGTGGGTAGGAATTTTGAATTTGAAAATTTTGCCGGACAACGGCAGCCAGCCTATTCTTTCATCGATTTAGAACTGCCAAGGGTTCTTTAACTGGCATAACTTACACACGGGACCGCCGGAATATATTCACCCTTATCCGAATAGGCTAGACGTCGGGCTTTTCTACCCAGAGGAAGCCAGGGACTGTTGAGTCACTAAAAAAACAAAATGCAGATTTTCGATCTTCGTGTCCTTCTATCCCCCAACGGAGGGTCCGGGAGTCGATTACGGCCGCACCGCTGTGAATTGTTTTCATCCTGAAGCAGACGCCAAACCACAGAGCCACTGTCCCCCCGTTTACAGCCCTCCACTAAACCACAACAGTTTATTTCTGTAGATCGGCGTTAGCTGTATTTAAGGAAGCGGCGAGGTGGATTACGAGAAGCTACGTGTAAGGAGGGCTTGAGTGAGTGAGGGTGAGGGATTGGGGTAGGGGGTGGAGAACAAGGGAGGGGGAGGGGTGTAGAACCGGCATCAATGACGTCATCAGTGACCTGCCTTCAGAGGAAACCCAAACATAGGATTGCTCAATTCTGAGTTGGTTTCGTTGTCTGTCTGCCTGTATGCTTCGGTTTCCATTTTTGTTTAAGTTCGAATTACAATGTAATAGTCTTTCTTCAAACTCTTATTACCTCCCTTCACTCTCCCTCTCTCTTTTCCTGTCTCTCTCACTCATTCACTCTGTGTGTCTATCTGTCCATTTCGTCTGTATCTCTTCCTGGATTTTCCACTTACTATTCCAACTCTTTTTAAGCTTCCTCTCTACCCCCGTCCTTCTCTCACTCCCTCACTCTATTTGTCTTCTGCCATTCCCTTCGCCTGATTTTCTAATAACTATTCTGACCTCCCCCCCCCCCCCACCCCACCCACCTCCCACTTTTCCCCTTCCCTCCTCTTTTCTCTCTCTCTCTTTCTCTTTCTCTCTCTTAGTCCTTCTGATTGTCTTTTTCTTTTTTCGTTATTTCTTTTAATAATTGTCTGTCATTCTTTCTACCCCCCCCCTCCCCCCTTTTAGGTTAAGCTATTCCACGCATTTCGACCTCTTCAGGGAGGTTATCTCGGCGACTGGCCCTCCCCTCCCCAAAACCCATTTTTCTCCCCAACGTTCCTCACATGTTCACCCTCTCTCTCTCTTTCTTCTCATATCCTCTGATTGCTTCAATTGTTTTTTCAGTGATTTTATTCTTCTTCAGCGCATTGACTGTTCCGATAGTGTTCTCGTTTTTTTCCCCCTCTCATTTGTTGCGTTCCATCACTCTTTCTTTCTGTCTGTCTGTTCAGCTGTCTGTCTCTCTATCTTTCTCTCTTTTTGTTTACTTTTCAGTCTTTCTTACAGATTATACACTGTGTACTTTTATCCTGAGGGTCTGCAATAAACGTAATAATGATTACAATCTCCTGTTATCGTAATCTCTCAGATTTTTGACTCTCTATAACTATTTCTTTCTCTCACTCTCTTTCTGTCCCTCTCTCTTTCTGTTGCTTCTGTTCCTATTCTGCCTATCGTTCCGCCTGTCGGTTTGTTTGTTTATCTGTCTGACTCTCTCTGCGTATATCTGCCTCTTTTCTGACGGCTCACCAATTTCCTGGTTTCCTGTTTCTCTTTGGATCTTCATTTGCATATCTGCCTCTTTCTCTCTGACATCTCGCTTTTCTCTCTGTCTATTTCACTCTCTGCCAGTGTTATCTCTCTGCCTCTCTCTCGTTCATGTCCATGTTCCTCTGCTTCAGCCATTTCGGAGTCCATTTCTTAATGTCCATGCCTTCCAATTTATCTCTCCTTTGGTATCCCGCCTATTCTTCCTAAACCTCATAACTGTCAAGGGGCGGCCCCATCCAGTCTAAAACTCGTACGTCATACTTTGCAGTGAGACTCCTTTCAAGCAGCATACAACGTAGTAAAATAATAGCTTTCGTTTTTATATCGCATTCGGGCATAATCTATTATTTCTTAAACTTTAGAATAGTTTGATTTGTTGTTAAAGAAACCATGCCGTAATTTCAGTATTTTATAACAACACTTCAGGGTTAATCCACATTCTTATTCTTGTTTCCACTCCAAATTTTGTTTTATTGCTTACCTGTCTTTCATATGGATTAGATCTATCTCACATGGACGAGAAGACACAAATCAAGATGAGAAAGAAATGGGATGGCGTTCCAACGCAGTGACGTATCAGGATAAGCCAAAACAACCTAAATGCTTTCCCCAGTTTTGCCAGCATGGAAAACGAGTGGCTTTGGTGGACATTTATATTTCATGTCGTTTCAGCAATCTTTCGAACCTACACATCTGAAATCTGGATAAATCCATCTATTTAAGACAATAAACATGTGACATTCTGATCGGGTCCAGCTACCATTCACATTCATAACTTGAAATTCGGATAACTCATCTATCTGAGACAGTGAACACGTGAAATTCTGTTGGAGTTCTTCCATCTTTCACATTCATATACCTGAAATGTGGACAGGTGTATCCATCTACAACAATACCATATGAACCTCTGATGGAGATCATCAATTTTTTCATATTCAGACACCTGAAATATGGACAAGTTTATCCATCTAAGACAGTAAACATCTCAAATTCTGACGGGGGTTCATCCATAGTTCACATTTATACAGCTGAATTTTGGACAATTTTGTCCATGTAAGACAGTAACCAGGTGAGACTCTGATGGGGTTCATCCATCTTTAACATTCATGCAGCAGAATGCAGCTCAACATTCAACAAGTTGTGTTTTTTTCAACAGTTTTTTTTTTTTTTTTAATTTTATTCATTAGATTATTACTGTTCTTACTTATTTGTTGTTGTTTTTTTTTTTATACAACCCCATGTCAGAGAAAGTGAGCTTTGCTGTTAGTTTTACGTGATTCCTCGAATCTATTATTACTATTATTTTTTTTTCTCTCTCAAACAGATGACCCTAACAAAATCCAGTCGATCTGTTTGTTTGGTAGACACGTCAGAAAATTTGCATGCACGCCAGTACTTGCCGCGTGCTCTCCGAATTTCACGTGCAGACATCAATCGATACCAGAAAGATCCAGTATCACCCAGTTCTTTCTCTCTTTCGACTTTCTCCACCCCCTGTCCCTTTTCCCTACTCTTCCAAGCATTTCCGACCCCCCCCCCCCACCAACCCCCACCCCCATCAGTCGACTCCCTTCATAGATATCCACCCAGGGTATAGGAAGAAAGAGAAGAGGCCGACTCTTCCCACCCGTTCTAGCATTTCAACCCCCCCCCCCCTTTCGCCCCCCCCAAATCGCTCTTAGTTTCCGGGTGTATGTGTGTGATGTAAGGAGGAGTGGGTGGGCAAGGGGGTGGGGTGGGGGGAGAGGGAGGAGAGGGAGGGAAAAGCCGAGCTGTACCCGTTTCCAACGACCCGAGAGCTAAGCGAGGGACGGGGATGGCGTCGGGTCACGACATCCAAATGTCTCCTTCAATATTCATACCCTGGTGATATTCCACACCAGCGCTTCCAAATACCAGACCCTCCAGCCCGTCCCCTCCCCCCTCGCTCCTTGCCTTCAGGCCCTTGCATGATCTACTTCTGGATCGCACAGGGATTCTCAGAGTGAGAAAAACACAATTCTCAGCCGAGTCTGTGATAAAGGGGATCCTAAGACCAAAAGAAAACTGAAAAAAAAAAAAAAAATGAGGATCACATTTTTAACATGGGAATAGGGACTCACAGAAAAGAACTACAAAGTGTTGATTATTGTCCAAATTATCAGCTGTTATAAGTTAAGATACGATATGACTAATTGTCTTCACATGCAGTGTGTATGTGTTTGTGTATGTGTGTGTGTGTTTGTGTTGTGGTTTAAAGACACATCAGCACGATTACGACAATACTGTGTCAAACACGGTAAGATACGTTTTACACGTCAAGAAGAAGAAGGGAGGAAAGAAAGCGGGACCGAAGATAGGAGCAAGGAGAGAGAGAGAGATAGAGAGAAGAAGAAGAGATATCACCCATGGAACGTCGAGGATGGCATTCCATAGGATACACCCTACCGATGACAGGCTCTCACAGCCTGCAGGTGGGAACAAAGGATCTACATCTACTTATATACGCCAGGCCCCCGCGGGGGCGTCTACATAGGCAGAGTGATTTCACCATATGAGAACTATATTATGTAGATATCATAAGGCCAAATCTCATCGATTATCATATCACAACGTAACGTAAGTAACAAATGAATACGCCTTTTTTTTCCTTGAGCCACCTAAGTTCCTTCCCTTTGCCAAGTACACGAGGTGCACAAAAAGCACTGCAATGAAATAAAATATCATATTTTCTCTTCTTATCTGAAATAAGTGAAGCAAAATGTTATAACGTATGATCACTCTAAGGGGGGGGGGGGGGAGACGAAATAATGAAAGAACAAAGACCCAGGGCAAAATTCTATAGAACACCGTGGTCTTTCGTGACTCGAAGATGCAATAAAACCCTTCTAAATCCCAGAGTCCACACATGGATGCAGGAAGGTCAGATTTATATATTTCGCCTTAGTCTGTGTGAATCAGGAAAAATTAACATTTGAGAGGAAACGGAACAATTAGTCTCACTTTACCGAAAGCAAAACACAAAGGAAATAGTAAGACTCCCATCTCAGTATGTCTATGAAGTAGTTTGATATGTAATGATTGGTATATATATATATATAGTGACCTTCAGTTAATCTCTTTCACCCCGTTCCACCCGCTTTCCATCTCTTCTTTAAATAAAACATCCCAGCGCCGCAATTTCAATCATCAACAAGGCCGAAATAATAGGAAACTACGTACTATGGCAGCACTGTCTGTGACGTCACATTTTTTTGCTCACAGGCAGTATATCCAAAATGGTTGCCGAGGGATACTGCATGGTACTGAAGGGGCGTTTAGGGACAAGCTCTCTAGCATTAGTTTTCTGCTATTCCACTCAGCTTTATCATCAGTTCTGTTTCGCATCTTTTGATGTAGCAAACCCTCAATGAAATGAAAGATCGATTGAACCATTTCAGACACTGGTTACGTGACGGCATCGCGAAGTCCTCCGGCTGATTTCGACTTTGAAGTTGTCACTAAAAAAACATCTTATCTCTCAGTCCATAACAGAAGTCTGGTCTTCCTTTGATAGACATATCCGTTACTGGCATGGCCACTCACGCACTTGGAGTGCTGCTGACGACGAGATACCGGGAATCGGTGTGGAAATTAGCTGGACCGATGTAATGCTTGCATGGGTGGATGGATGGATGGATGGATGGATGGGTGGATGGATGGATGGATGGATGGATGGATGAATGGATGGATGGGTGGAAGGCGGGAAAGTGGAAAGGACGGTTGGATGATTGGATGGTTGGATGGAGGAAGGAAAAGTGGATAGGACGGTTGGATGATTGGATGGATGGTGGATGGATGGATGGATGGAAAGATGGATGGATGAATATGTAGGTGAATGAATGAGTTTTCAGGGATGAGTGGACATGTGCATGGATGAAAGGATAGATGAATAAAAGAACGGACAGATGATTGGAGGGAAGGACGGACAGATATATGGATGGATTGATTAGGACTGGGATCAATGGCTGGCTGGCTGAATGAATGGATAAATGGATGAATGGACTGATGAGTTCTTAAATATACCGGTGAATAAATCACATCAATGTAAGGAGAAGTCGATGAACAAATTAAATCGCAAATAGGAGATGTAACGATAGATGGCTAAGGCAGACTCAAAACGATGAGGTGGATACGGTACGTGGGCTATTGTCTGAATATAATATGAATCAAATAGTAATATACTGTCAGCCAAGCTAAATCTTCTATAGGGCAGTCACAAGAGAACAGTAATCCAATCTGTATTGTGTGCTTTTCAGTGTTAAGGTCTTTCAGTACCTTGACATCAATATCATTATCGGCAAATAATCCGCTAAACTTTCTAAGGGTCAAACATCACCGACCCATGCTCTCAACTCAGTTCGGGTTTTGCGACATTTACCACACTTGATTTATAATTACTTTCTAAGGGTCAAACTACACCGACCCATGCTCTCAACTCAGTTCGGGTTTTGAGACATTTAACACACATGATTTATCATCATTTTAACCCTATAGGTACCGAGTCTCTGCATTACAAGATTTGCATCACCTGCCATCAGTATTTCATATACAGACATTGATTCATTGATCAATGAGATCGGTTTTGAAGAAACAGTGTAGTAAAGAAGAAAAAAGTCACTTTTCTTCTTGTTATTTGAAGAAAACTCATCACATTTTTTTTTTTTTATCTAAAAGTATTACGATATGAAGAAAATAGCGTCCTTATACAAGGTCCCTTCTGTAATTTTTTTTTTTTTTTAATGTACATTTCAAGCAAAGAATGTGAACGTCATTTATTCTTAATTTCTTTCCCTATGCTGCTTGCTCAACACCCTTGTGCCTATTTTCCAAAGGGAAATAACAAGGCTAGTCAAAAACAATCCCCTTTGTCAATTAACAGCGTATATTCAAGATTTGAAATTTTCGTGAAATCTCGAGTCCCTTGCCGTACGAAATACTGAAACAATGTCTCTTCGCATTCGAAACCAGTAATCTGTATTCGATCACCATAGTGTAATAATGCCTGATAACAAAACTGTTACTACAGTTATATCTTGAAATTGATAGAGCTTGCAGTAATTAATCCATGCACTATTTAGACCTACACATCAGTTGTCAGAGATAGTAGTAATACATGCAATAATGACGGACATTTTAATAGGGTGTCTTGTTCCGGAAGAGCTCCAAGCACTTTGCAGAACAAACGTGTCTCACAGCCACACACATAGAATATGCGTTAACACAAACAGGGGTACCGGCGTGTATGCCCATCATACACACATACATAACTCATAACATGGCATACAGTCATAATCAGCTTTTTGGAATGCTTTCGTGCATAGCAATGTAATTCAACCCAGAGACATAGACCAAAAGACAGTCTAATATTTAGCTTGCAAATATAGTTGTAGATCTGTCAATATGTGGTTAGAATACTTATCTAGTAGTTCTCCCCTTCTCTTCCATTCTGCCCCCCCCCCTTTCCATCTCCTCCCAGCCCCCACCCGTTCCCTCTTCTTCCGAAAAAAAAAAAAAAATAATAATAAAAAAGAAAGAAAGAACATAAAGGGGAGGGGGAGACACTAAAGAGATTCTGGCCATTGAGACGTTTGAAAAACTATCTGTGCATGGTATCCTCTCTGTCATGTTTTGTGTCGTGTGTACCATATACTCAATAATTTCTCTCTTTCTGTCTCAGTCTGTCCACTTTCCTCTTTTGTCGCCAACTATCGGCATCAACTTTCAGCGTCCCATGTCCTTGGTTTTTAGTACTTCCCTCTGCTTTCTCACCCTCTCTCTCTCTCTCTTACAACTATTCATTCTCCTAACTGACCACGCAGCCACTCTTAACGTATGATAAAAATGAGATGCTAATGTGTCTGAGTACCTTCCATTACGACATAAATTAAAGCTGTGACAGAGGCCTGAACGACACAGTTTTGCATATTATAGACACAGGAATACAAAGACAGTATGATAAATCATCGATCTGTCTGTGTAAGGTTAATACGTTTTGTAGGACCTGAAGAGTTGAATATCGTGACAAATAAATGAATGAACAAGTGTAATAGTGTAGTCCACTTAAAGTCAACTTACGTAAACTCTTGCTAGAAGTCATCTCTTCTTAACAGGCCTTTTTTTCTTTTTTCTTTTTTCTTTTTTCTGTTTATTTTTTTTTGTTTTTTGTATTGGTTAGTGACAACCTTCTTTGGAGTCTAAATTTTTTTCCAGTTCAGAAGGGCTGATGTTATCAAGGGTCAATTGCAATAGTAACATCATTTGTTCATTGATTTAAAAAAAAAAATCATATTCAACGGCTGTTTCAGCCACTAAATCATATTAACATATGTAACAAAATCTCACCATTTCTTTCCGCACTCCAGTATTCTGATCTTAGGTATGCCTGCACATTTGTCTGTCTGTTTCTCGGTCTGATTTCCACATGTCTGAGGTCTAAGTATCTTCCACTTTCTGTCAATCTCCTCGTTTCTAATCATTGCCCTTCTTCATGCCGAAATTGTCCCTGAATCTATTGAATTTATTTTGTCGGAGAGAGTTAGAGGGAAAATGTTCCCGGAGCCGAGACAACGAGATTATGTCAAGAGAGAAGAGAGAGAGCAGATTTTATAGCCCAGTTTAACAAAACGATTCTTTTTAATTCGAATCTTGTTTAGAGGAGTCCTCTTCACACTAAAATACCAAACTTTTTAATCTAATCTATGAGAAAGAACAATTTGATACGATGAACAACAGTGATTTCATGCACATTTCAAAGAAAATGAACATGGCTCACTCATAAATTCAATCCTTGCTGCAAAATTCGTAGTGAAGAAGACTTTTCAAACACCATATCGGCTGGAGCACCCACTTTTGTTGCTTCGCATTTCCAAAACTACAGCTTTTCTTTTTTTTTTTTTTAAGAGCTTAAGTCAAATGGAATTTTGCCAACAGCTAAAGATTCTGGAACAATACTCCAGAGCTGTTTATCTCTTTGTCTATTACCTGCTTGCGCAACTGCTGTTGTTGTTGCTGTTGTTGTTATTTGTTTGTTTATTTCGTTTTAGTCGAGAGGAAACGATTACTCTTATTTTACCGAATGCAAAATAACAATAAAATAGTTAGACTCTTATCTCAGTTTGTCTTGGGTTAAAGAAAAAACAAGCGGAGCGCCGACAAGAAAAATGGTTATTAGTTGCATTAGCGGAACTACATTTTTAACATCCTATCTGGCAAAGTTTCTCTCTCATCTCTCTCACTGACGAACGATTAATAGAGCATAAATCCAGCCCAGATCCATATTTTTCCCGTTCCGAGCTCTAGATCACGCACCTATTGTCATAACATGTATGGAAATAGTCAAGCATTCGTTCTGATAAAGTACAGACTAAAAAGAAAGGGGGGAAAAAAAAAACGCAAAGGTCAAAGACTCCTGTCTGTCCATCAATAATTGGCAGGCATGAGGGGAATTAGCCCCTAAGCACAGACTCTGTGAGGACAGCCGTAGGATACTGTAGTGAGTCAAGTGACTCGGGTGTAGGAAGAACGGGGAACTTGACGAGTTTGCTGGTCCTCCTCTAGTGAGTGTTGATCCCGTCTGTCACCTGATGGCAAGACGCTAATGCTGGCAGAAATGAGAATTATAGACAGCGGAGAACAAGCTCAGACATGAAAATCTGAGAACTCTACAGTGCTCTCAGGTGACGGGATAGTTTCAGAGCTCGATGCTCCATCTATACTGTCCATCCATCCATCCATCAATCTGCTTTTTCCAGCCATCTGCTCATCCATCGATCCATCCATCGATCCACCCATCCATCCATCCATCCATCCATCCATCCATCCATCCATCCATCCATTCATCCATTTATCCATCTATCCATTCCATCCACCATCCATCCATCCATCCATTCATCCATCTATCCATTCCATCCACCATCTATCCATCCATCCATCCATCCATCAATCCATCCACCTATCATCCATTCATCCATTCATCCATCTATCCATCTATCCATTCCATCCACCATCCATCCATCCATCCATCCATCCTATAAAGCATCATGCCATGCCAAGTCATCATCTCTGATCGAAGAACAAGCAACTTGTTTTTCTCCATCTCTCTGTCTCCACTGCGATAACCATCTTTAGGAGGTTAAAAGGTTTACCAAGACCGACCGTTTTTATCTGTACTTGTAATAGAAAATTTAGGGACGGACCAACCTGTTCCTCTCCGTTGCCCACACAAGAATGTCTTGACCAGCCTCTGCAATTGCCTCCTTTGACAGATTTTTTTTGTTTAGCAAGATCCAGCTTCTTATAATCTGTATAAACCATTTCAGCGTTTGGCACTTATTGACTCGTATTGACATGCTACGGTGAATTAGCTTTCCCATGATGAGGGCAATCTAAGCTTCACAGATTGTTTGTTTTGCCACCGCCGGTTGACTGAAAATCTTAGCAATTTCCTGTAACAATTTGTTTTCATAGGAGTGTGTTCTTTTCTCTCTGTCGATTGTTGACGTCCATCCCCCGTATCCATCCATACAAAGTAATGGAAACTACAGCCAATTTTATTCAGTTTGGGTTTGTTTATAAACCCTACAGAATTTCTCTTATGAAGGAGTTCCGTCCTATCGTTTCCTATCGTGCACATCAACTTAATATAAGACATAATATGTATTACAGTGCGCATATCATATATCTACATGAAGCATATTAAGTTCTCTATAATTGCCGTTAAACATAACATTTACGGATCTCATTGGTGTCCCTGATAGGCTCTATTCATAAATTTATATAATTTACATGTGTTGAAATTCTATGCCAGATGGACAACAAGACGTAGAAAAACTCATTAGCTGACTGGTTTTTAACCCTAGAAGTGTTGAGTGGCCAACTCGGTGAAAGATCAGCCCACTTTGAGTTGTTTCTATAGTTTTCCAGCAACCACTAAGTAAAGTAAGAAAATACTCGTCTTGCAATATAATATTACGTTTTTGTAGATATGTCACTGTTTTTTTTTTTTTACAGGAATTAAATGTCAATGTAGAGTCCCCAGATCTCCAGAGGTTTCTCTCGACAATTTTAATTTCCAGTTAGACAGTCGTCTTATTTTAAAACATTTTTATAAAATGATGATGATGATGATGATGACTAGTTAGCAGTCTATTTTAGACATTTATATAAATTAATGAGGATGATGATTGTGACATAGGCTATATCCGACGCGGTCTCTTATCTAACATAACTTTTGGACGGGTTATCAGTGATAATTCACAAAGAGCGATTTGATCATGGCAGGTCAAATATAACAGTTTTTAATGACATGACTCTGCTATGCAAAGCTGGGAATGTCTAGTGAGTTCTGAGTATTGTTTATAATGATAATGGGCACCTGATCATTGCAACAGTGATCACTATCGGTTTATGTCACCTAATTATAACAATACGTAACAGGACAATATCGGTCACAGTATAACGATAAAGCTGAGGAGCCCAGTGTCTCTTGGCGACGTTCGGAGGAGGAAGGTTATAGTTAGAAGTTTAGAAGTTATGTTAGAAAAGAAACCGCGTTGGATATAGCCTATGTCACAATCATCATCCTCATTAATTTACATAAGCCCTTTTTTTCCTCAGTCGGGTAGGCCTGGACTGATAAGGACAGAGATTGACAGGTGGATCACCTGAAAAAGAATGTTTAAAAGGTAACGCGAAGGTGAGCTGATACGCTGGGAATGAACGTGTAAACTTCCTAGGTATCGGGCTGAAGGGAGGTATAAGACATTGTAAGGAATGAAAAAAAAAAATACTAAAGTTTCTATCATTTGAAACAAGTGAAACAAAACAGAAACATACAAAACAAAAGAAAAACACCCCCCCCCCCCTAAAAATCATGTTGAAAGGGGGAAACAAAAACAACAACACACACACACAACAAACAAACAAACAAACAAAACAACCAACAACAAATGTTTCATCATATGGTGAAAGTTTCACAAATTTTTCAGTTGTTCTGTTTCCAACAAAAAGGAGTCAAAACGCAATTTTTTTTATACTCTTTAAAATGCTTATATTATGCTTTTGCACTGGCAAGGGAGAGTAATTTGAGTGACGATCAAAATACTAGTTTCATATTATCGTCTCAATATTTGACATAATGATTATGATATAAATATTTCAATAAAGATGTTTATCGAATCTTCTCAAATGTGGTCACTTGACCATTATTAATCACCTATAGGAGGCTAAAACTACCGTTAATATCTCATATCTGTAAAATATTCAATGGTACTCAAACAACGATATTTGTAAACGGTACAGTACTATGAGATTAGGAATGGGGGTGTATTTGACCATTCTGCAGTTTCTTGTTTTTAAACTGTCTTGAGAGGCGTTTGTTTGTTTGTTTGTTTGTGCTAGAGTTTAACCGCACATCAGCTCGATAACGGCTATATTGTGCCAAAAACAAGATATCATATTATGTTTACATGTCAAGAAGAAAAAAAAAAGGAAAGTGAACGGGACAGAAGACAGGAGCAAGGAGAGAGAGAGAGAGAGAGAGAGAGAGAGGAGATGTCACCCCTGCCTGGAATGTCGAGGATAGCACTCCATGGGAGTTATCCCCTCGATGTCGGGCTTTCTTTGCCTGCATGTGAGAGCAAAGAACCTATTTTATAAACCCCGGGCTTCCGAGGGGAATTTGAGAGGTGTATTAATTTCAAAAACCCATTTCATATCACTTCATATGATTGTCTCACGAAGCAGGTATAGTGCTATAGGATATGATAGTTGATCTAACAGGTTGTCAGACAAGCAAGCCAGGCCCAAAACGATGGAGCTATTGACATAATTAGCTCACTATGACAAGCAATGACATTCAATAGGCAGCTGTAATTTATAACAACGAGGACATTTCTCCATAACTGACAACTGATCAATAGTTTGTATTCTACTGAGCACAGACCTGGAAATCCCCGTGGAGTGTTTGTACCCCCTGCTAAAAATAGAATCCTCACTTATATGTTACCGCCCCACCTACGAGTCCGACAACAATTGCCACCTGTCCCGTACATTTTTTTCTTTTTAAATTTCAGTGACAGTGAATAGTCTGGAGTGTTTGTAACCCCCTAGTAAAAATAAAAGGAGATTTCCTGCCGTTTGCGTGGTCGGAACAAATCTATCGTTACCACGGCTACGTTGAAAAACAACATAAAGAAAGAGAAAAGATGCATGCAAGTTAATCAGTAGACATCTATCGTACATCGACAGAACACCTTTCCCCGGACAGCTTAAAATTATGCCCGCACGTTCAAATTATATTTAGAAACGAAACAAGTAAAAAATATTGCATTATTGCATTCTCCAAAAAATCACATTTTATTTCCTTTTTGTTAAAAGTGACACGCCATTGCAACTAAATGTAAAATTTCTCGAGACATAAGCTTTAACAGAGACGGGCTTTTGTCTCAGTACGCCGGGACTGCCATGTCTGTGAGCCCGGTAGAGGCTCTATCTGTACCCTGGCCTGTCACCAAAGACAACAGGAAAGGTCCAGAGAGTGGCTTGTCCAGTGTAAAGAGGGGAGGGAGAGGGGGGATGCTGCAATGTGAGTCAGGCTAGTAGCACTGCCGACAGGGCGGACGTTATTGGACATGACTTTCGTGCTGCCGGCCAGTGTTGACTCGAATTATGCGTGGCATCCCTCCGGGCGTCCATTGGGCTCTAAGCCCAGACAACCGGGCAGTGGGCAGAATGACTACTACATTTTCGGGAAAGAATCGATATCGATAATCTTTCATTCAATAAATATTACATTTCTAACCTTCTCAGTGATTCGGCCACTTGATTTGGTCAGCGGTTTAAGGCATGGTAAATGCGAGGCCATAACACAATTCTCTCTCTAATACATTGGTACTCTTTTTCCTTCTGTACAGAAATAAACTTTCATTATCCCATCCTGAATAAATACCAGTAGTTTTGATAGCTATATTCCATTGAGAGCTGTATGGTTTTAAAACATGTGACAGAATTATTAGGACCGCCCATCCATCTACACTAAGGCTTGTTTTCTAAATATCGTTACAGTATAATATATGAAACGATCCTTCGGGTGTATCGACTCTGGCTGTCATGATGTTAGTACTACTAAAGTAGGGAATATAGGAGGAATATTTAGGTTTGGCGTGAAACCGTCTCTCTTGAAATGATAAGGTTCTAAATCACTTCCATCTACTTTTGAAAATTTAAATTTTGAAGTTTTGTCTTCCCACAGTTTCTGTTCACTTGATCTTTAGCTCTCTTAATTAGTACATGTACTTAGAGAATCTAGTAATTATCAACCAGATTAGCTTGGCACTTTTTTTTTACTTAGACACTTTATGAACTTATGTAGATACACTGCGCAATGTTTATCTCTATTTACAACAATAATAATAATAATAACAATAATAATAATAATAATAAAATAAAATATAGTGGAAATAGAATCCTGACATGCTAAGGCCACAAACTGTGTGGTATTCTCATATGTGCCTGGAAAAGTTAAAATTGCATCTGCAGATCCCATTTAAACATTCTGAATGGAAAGGAGGGACCAACATTGCAATGTTGGCAAAATGTTTTGTCCAAAAATGCCCAAACTGGGTAAAGAAGACATCTCAATGGTAACAAAAATTGCTCTGGTAAATTTTTAGCATTCAGAAATATTACACTTTTCAATCTTGTAAAATTAATAAAAACCTTTCACATTTGACTTTTCAAAGTTTTTCATTTAAAATCTTCCGGAATGAAGTGTCTCGAGCATGATAACTTTGTTCCTGTTCGTCTTTCTTGTTCTTGCTCTCTTTCTGCTTCATCTCATTGTTTTTGGTAGAGCGTCATGAAACTACCATTTAGAACTGTGGTATTAAGTAGATTATATTCAACACACTTAGATCAAGATACTTTGTCACAGCCATCAATATCTGAAATAGGCAGGTCATTGACAGACAGATAAATCGACCAACCCATAGACAGACAGACAGATAGACAAAATAGACAGACAGGCATACAGGCACACACACCAGACACACACTCAGACAGATAGATAGATAGATAGATAGATAGATAGATAGATAGATAGATAGATAGATAGATAGATAGATAGATA
>JBCAUA010296916.1:0-19558 GCA_038406235.1 Peronia verruculata | reverse complement strand
TATATATATTATATATCGCTTCTTGCCTGTATCAATGTCTGACTGGTCCAAATCCCTAAATTTTTTTAATGGTCAGGTACCGACACTGTTTGGACAGTTTGTCTTAAACTTCTGAAAAGTTCTGTGACAATAAGAATTCACATTGCATGCACATTACAAACAGAAAGAAATTAAATATTGAGAAATATCACGCAGATGTGGAATAAATATGTATTGTAGAAGAAAAACACATTACGCATGAATGTCATACAATAGCCCAAGTTTCTTTCAGGTAAAGAATATTGTACACTCCACAGGGGGGGGGGGGAAGGGGGGGGGAATCACAGTGACCTCGAAAAGCAAACAATATCCCCATTGAGGTCAATGTTCTGCTATTTTCACTACATGCATAGTAACAGCATAGATCGTGGATCGTGGAACAGGATGTTTGCTGACTACTACTGTTTGCACAGGTATTAGAAATAAAAATTAAAACAGAGATAAAAAACAAAGATAATGGAAGAAGGACAGCACGTTGAAAGATAATGGATAAGGCGATGAAGGTTTATGCTAGTTTAAAATCCACATAGGCAATTATGAAAGGCTTGAATAATTGTCTTGCCTACTTAGTTAAAAGAGCGTAAGCAATTACATGTATCAAAGGGTTGAATGGTTCCCTTGGCTACCTAGTTAAAAGAGTGCCAGAAAAGAGAGAGAATGATGGAGAAAGGACTCGGATTTGAGAAAGAGAGAGTAAGAAGAGCTAAAAAGAACGTCTGAAAGGTGGTTTGAGAAAAATTAGTTGGGGGGGGCGGAGGATGGAGAGGATGGTGACAGAAGAAGGGAGAGAGATACAAAGGAAGGGAAAAGGCTGATAAAGAGAAAACGAAAAGATGGAAGTGAAAGAACGACGACAGGAGAAAAAGAAAAGAAGAGAGAGGATAAAAGAGAGATAGAAAGAGAGAGAGAAGACTATTTCTCTATAATGTAAATGTCACACTGGAGAGAAATCCAAATCTCAGAATTTCTTGTTACGTAACCGTTTTTCTGTCAGTTTGAAAGAAAGAGAAGGGAGTGTAATGAGTGGTAATAAAAGAGAGAAAGAAAATGAAAGAGGAAATAAATGAGAAAGACAATGAGTAGAGAAAAAGAGAGGGGATGGGAGGAAGGCAATGTTGACGAAGGAGGATGAGAAAGAAGAAAGGTAAGCAGGGCGTAGTTAATGAAGAGCAGAAAACATGCGAGAAAGTAAAATAAGCAAGCTCCAACAGATCGGGTTGCACTAACTATGCACGTGACAGATCAAGGTCGTGCTGCACTGTCGACGTGGGAAGTCACAATTCTTGAACTACATGATTCGGATTATCTAGTTCTCTTTGAAAAGTTGGTCAGGCAAGCCCAAAGATAGCGTAATATCTAAGCTTTTGTAAACTGCACCTAAGTGAACTCTCTCATACAATTCCTCAGTGCAAATATCTGTCATAGTAGATTTAGTTTCAAGATGGGCAAAACGAGGGGAGAAATAAGAAATTGGAAAGGGGAACAATTGTATCAAATACAATAGGAATTGTAACTTCAACGAATAAATGAAAAAAGATGTCAGCATTATTTACATAGCCTATACATGTACTTTCAGGGAATACTCTAAGCTAACTGATCATAGTTTTGTAAATTGGTTTCCCGATTCACAGACTTATCAAAATATCTTTTTTTTTTTTTTTTAAGAAAGAGTATTCATTTCTGTACAATGGTCGAAAATATTCCTGAAATTAAAAATTAACAAATGGAAGATTTTTTTTTTTTTTCTTATAGGTGGGAGGTGATCAAAATTCATCAAAATTACATGTCAAATTGAGGAGAGGGGAAATGATATTGCCAAAACTTTTATTCTGCCTCTACTGTGCACAAAAGCAATTTCTAAATTCAACATGGGTCTTGTGAGGCTTTCTACTGTTAAAAAAATGGGGGGAAAATAAACTGGACTTTGGTCTGAGAGCTTAGGCTACTCGTTCAGATTCAGTGAGGTGAAAAAAATGAAATGTCTCTACAAGAATATATCGAGATAACCTCCATCAGGAGGTTGAAAGACGCATATAGAACGTACAAGAATATACCAGCTTATCAAGTAGCACATATAAGCCGCCAAGGTCTCATAATTTGAGGTTCAAGAACATTCTAGTATAGAAGTTTCTTCAATGTGTTATCTAGTCAGAAGATTTCTTTTTTATTATTATTTTTCTTTTAAATTGTCTTCCCCCCCCCCCCCCCCTGTTTCTCTAAACTTTGTTTCTCCCCGCCCCCTTATTTTTATACCTTATTTTTTCTATCTGCTCCAAAACTTTTATCCCAACATATCTTCACTACATTTGGCCCACATACTTTTCTTCAAATAATGAAGAAAACGATCCGGGCGTTTTTTTTTCTTTTTTCTCATATTTTGAGAAAACACGTTTTTAATAAATAAAAATGCCAACTTTGTATGTATGTGCTATAAGGCATTATTAAAAATTGATTTAATAGAAAAGATTTAAAAAAAAAAAAAGAAGAAGAATAACTCCAATTTGCTCGACGTATTTCTTTTGGGATATTTCTGTATGTTAGAAATGAAGTGCAAAGTTTGGAATGACTTGGTATGGTAGCGACAGAGGAGATGACTTTGAAAAACAGGACAGCATCCGAGATGACAGCAGTTTCCGTGGCAACCAGATACCTAGCACTTTTCCAAGGAGATGTTCTGAATCAGACAGATATGCCACTTACACATGCCAACAGTGAAATAACCCTAAGGTCAAAGGCAAACATAACAAAAGAAAAGTTTTTAGGTGCCTCCCCCGCCCCCTTCCCTGAAGATGTGAATGTTCAAAGGTCAGGAAGAACAAACAAAAAAAAGACCAAGGTTACATAAAAGTCATTGGATTAGTAGGACTGTAAAGTGCAACAGCCTAGGCGAACAAAATACGTGCGCCTAGGCAACAGTTCATAGATTAGGTTATTATACATGTAGTACTGTCCGAGAGGGCATAAATCTATCACTTGCAGCCGCTTATTGTGAATTTATTTCCGAGGCTCAGACATTAGGTGCCCCGGTACATTATTAGGCAGCTGCTGTACATATAAATACAAATGTATCGTTTACTAGAAGAGAACCCACGGAGTACGTGGGAGATTTTAGACCAAAATTAATATATTTATTATAGCCGTACGGATTAGGGTGTATGGCAAGCATGCGCACCACTATGTTGATATTTTGATTGATTAAACTGAATGTTACTCAGAGAAAACTTGTCTTGAACACGCCATACTATCGAACTTACATTTCGGATCAAGCACCCTCGCAGGTTTGTTATTCAGTTACATGTCATTGTATTATTCCATAAATGAATAACATCAAAGATAACAAACTTTTTTTCGGGTTTATGTACATAGAAACACAGATCCATAAGCAACAATCTTGTGTGCCAATTTTCACATGAATCCACTCAGCCGTTTTCAAGTCCATAAGCCTAATATGGGTTCTGTTGCAGATTGATAGTATAGATATATTCAATACGTGATTTCTTCGTGCTCTCCTATACCTACAGTGAAGTGTAAAGTGGAGAAACCACTGTGGCCGCGAGAAGCAAACAATGTCCCCGTTATGACGTCAATGTTCAGCTAACGCCGGTACATCGTGACAAATGCAGATCGAAAGTCACAGCCGAGATAACCTTAGACGTAGAAAGAATTCAGAGAATGGCATAAAACATCAAACATTGTAACAGAAGTTCGGGTTTGATATATCTGATATCAGATCACTTATTTCTTCGTAAGATTGGTAGACGCACTGACGACCGAGAAAGGCAGTGATTCTTTCATGCATTCTGCAACATAAAGCAGGCATTACATGCATGTTTAATGTTGCAGAATAGTCCTAGCAATCAAAATGACACTTTGAGTACAATCCTTGCACTTTTTCCTGAATCCTGAAAGAAATTTCTGTTCCTCTTTCAGTTCGCTCACTACTTTTGTTTGCTTGTCTTAAACTTTTTGACCATCAGAAAGTAGGATTATCTCAGCTTTAAGTCATTATCTGTTTTATTATTTTTTAGTTTTTGAAATTTGTATTTATTTATTTGTGTGTGTGTATGCGTGTGTGTGTGTATGTGTGTGAGAGAGAGAGAGAGAGAGAGAGAGAAAGAGAATTTTTATGGGTAGAAATTTGGAACTTGGACATTTTGCCCGGACAGCGGCACTCCGCCTACTCTTCATCGATGTTTTAACTTCCAAAGGTCTTTAATGTGCGTAACGAACACACTGGACCTCCGAAATATATTCGCCCTTACGAGAGGGATAAACGTCGGGTACCCAAGGGACCGTTGAGTCACTGAAAAAAAAAAATGCAGTTTTTCGATCTTCGTGTCCTTCAACAGCCCAATGGCAGGACCAGCGAGATGAACACACACCTCACCACGTGAGTAAAAGACGCCAAATTACATAACCACGGCAACCTCCACTCTCTATCAGTCCCTGGTTAATAAAACGCTGCCTCCCCCTCCCCCTCAACATCTCCCTCACCTTATGGCGCCATTCGATTGACTCTAATCATTCTTTCTACTGCTGTTAACTAAGGCCAGCAATAACAAGTCAGAAAAAGTAGAAAAAAGGAAGAGGAGAGATAAAGAAAGAAGAATAAAATCTCTCTCTTTCTCTCTCTCTCTCTCTCTCTCTCTCTCTCTCACGCACGGTCGTGCTCTCACACAGACAAACACATACACATACATGTGCGCGGAGGGCGACGACTCTGAGATGGTCACTCCCAGTTTTATCTTCCAGTTTTATCTTTCAATTTTATCTTTCATCTTCAGCAAAGAATGGGCGAGAGTTGATTAGATGACTCACTGCAGTAAAATAAAAAAGAGAAAGAGAGAAAACAATTTTTCTTTCTCAATTTTTTTTTTTCTTAAGGATTAAAGGATCGCTACAATGAATGATCCTAAGCTTATCCTTAACTTTAGACAGCTAAAATGATAATTAAAAAAAAAACAAATAATAAAATCTTCAGCCTACTTGGATAACGATTTCACGATTTCATTTCGCAATAAGATCTTAAAGAAGATAAGCGAACAGCTGTGGTCGCCTTATCGATTGCAGGTAATGTCAGAAACGCTCTGGTTAACCCACTAGAGCTCTTCATTTTTTGTTTGAACCAAAATGGTATAAGAATTGGACTAAAACAACGTACGGTGAAAACATTTGTACAAACTGACGTGTTTTTGCTTGTCAAGAGCTTACAGATATTTCTCATGGAAAAACATCTTGATGTCTTTACATTTCATTGTCAACTGTTTTGAAACCAGCCTCTCGCCAGAGCTCTGAGAATGACCGAGAACAAAAGCGAATGGAACAGAGTTGTGAAGGTATGGCTTTCCCGACATCCCGACAGCGGGTTCCAAAGGCTTCAAGTCAGTCGCTCGGCCTGTCCGAGATAACCACTACGCCAGGAGGTTGAAAGGCTTACAAAAAAACTGTAACTGTTTGGCAGGAGGGACGCAGTGGCTTTGTGGTATGGCGTCTGCTCATGAAGAAAACAGGCCGGGATCGACTCGCGGGTCCTGCATCAGCGGATGGAAAGACACGAAAATCGAAAACACGCATTTTTCCAATGACTCAATGGTCCCCTGGCCGTTTGTGGGTAAGGAAGCCCGACGTCTAGCCTTCTGGGATAAAGGCGATTATATTTCAGAGGTCCTGTGTGTACGTGCTGCTGTCTGAGCAAAATTTCCAAATTCCAAATTTCTACCCACAAAATTTGTCAGCAAAAATTGGCAGCTTCTAAAAGCCGAGGCTTAAGAAAAACAAAAAATTACCAAGGCCGACTCTTCGTTTGACGTTTCTCTTTGCTAGTTCATCGGAGACATGTTGTCTGACCTGATTAGGCTACAAAGTCAGTGCACACTGACACATGGGGAGTAATGTCATCCGTCCTGCATTTCATAGTTGGCCTGTCAGTTTATTTATGTGTTTGCCTGTTTTGTCCTGTCGGTTTTCCTGTTAGTTCTGATCCCGTCTAAGCAGATGGCCATGGCTTTCTCACAGCAGATTATTCATCCATCCATCCATCCATCCATCCCTCCCATCCATTTGTACACCAATCGATCGATCCATCCATCCATCCCATTCACACATCCATCTATCCATCCACCCATCCATGCATCCATCCATCCATCCATTTGTAGACCAATCGATCGATCCATCCATCCATCCATCTATCCATCCACATCCATCCATCCATAAATCCATCACTTGTTCACAAGCCTGAGAATCGCTTAGTCCATAGCAGCGGTATCAGATACTATACAGCCTCTGTGTGTAGCCAAACTAGATGGGCCTAAGAGACGCGACATAGGACATTTCCCTGCTCTCTTCAATGTGTGCGTGTCTGTGTCATTCAGTCTGGCCCGGCCATCACGAGAGAGCCAGCCAGCCTCCAGCACACACCTCGAACGTGTTGTCGAGTGGCCCTCGGATCGCTGGCTTTCCTGCACTGCCTGGGCCTAGGCTAGTGCGACCAGACTACCACTACGCACCCCCGTGCTGTACTGGCTGATTGCCACATCTCCTCTAGCGTGCCCAGCCGACCACAAGTGGCTCTAGCTAGTAGTGTGGTCTGGTATGGTCTTTCGGACTTCCACATAATTACGTCTACATCGGAGAGCAACAAGGGATATCAACTCTAGATAGTGCTAGATAGTGTCAGATAGCAGAGGGGAAGTAAAGGTTGGAGTTGGGAGGATATCAATTTATTTCATTATGCATTAGATCCAAAGTATGATTATCTTGGCTCCAGATCTCGTCCACCCTTGTGAGAGGAGTTTTTTTTTGGGGGGGGGGGGGGGGGGATGAAATTTGGAAATTTTGCCCGGACAGGAGCTACTCCGCTTACTCTTACCCGTGTTTCACCTGCCAAGGATTCTTTAACAAGCACAATGCACACATGGGATCTCCGAAATAATTCACCCCTAGATGAGAAGGTTAAATGTTGGCTTCCCCTATCCAAGAAGCAGGGGATCGTCAAGTCATGGAGATGGCAAATCTTTGACTCCTTCTCATTCCCCGATGGCAGGATCAGAAATCCGAACCCGTGACGTCCAAGTCTTCCGTCGTGTAACAGGCATCTAATTACATGGCCATGGCGACTTCTTAAGATCTGTTGTTTGTCTTAAGCCTTTCAATCCTAAGAACGGAGGATTATCTCAGCTTTTAGAAGATGCCAATTTTTGCTGAGAGATTTTGTGGGTAGAAATTTGGAATTTGGAAAATTTGGCCCGGACTAAGCTAGGCACTTAGCCTATTCTTCCATCGATTTTGAAATGCCAATGGTTCTTTAACGTGCGTAACCTACACACGGGACCTCCCAAATATTTTCGCCCTTATCCGTGAAGGCTAGACGTCGGACTTCCCTACCCACAGGAACCAGGGGACCATTGAGTCACTGAGAAAATGCGGGTTTTCGATCCTCGTGTCCTGTCATCCCCTGATGCAGAACCCACGAGTCGATCCCCGTCTGTTTTCTCCATGAGCAGACACCATACCACACTACTGACCAGTGGTCATGAGTTGACCATGAAAGCAAAGAAAATGATTATCCTTGACAAGATTCGAAACAGTTTCAGTTCACCACCGACGGGGTCAACAGCTGATAAGATTTATGGGTATGGCATATCTCACAGGCAGTCAGCTCGGAAACGACACACAGACTTTGTAGCCACTGTATATGGGGTCTCGTACTAGCCACAGTGTGGTCAACTACAGTAATAAGATGATATAATACGGCGGCCAGATTAGCCATTTTGACAGCCAGCCAAGTTACTTTTCTTTGCTAAATAGATGAGGCCTAAATACAAGCAATATTTAACAACAACAACAACAACAGCAATAACAACATCATTATCATCATTATCAACAACATCATCATCGTCGTCATCATCATGAACAACAACGACAGCAACAATAACAAAAAAAACAACAACAACAACAACAAAAACTGTTTCAGTATTTGAAACACACAATCGGAAATTAAACAAAAAAGTAAATAAATATATTAATTTAAACAAAACTTTAGAAAATCACCATGAAATGAAAAATGTGTTTTCCTTACATCCATTTTTTTTCCGCAATGCTTTTATTTTAAACATTAGAAACATCAAGTGCAAGAGTGATTTCCCCTTTCTTTACATTGCTGTGTTGTGTATCATCTTTCTAGCGAAGGGAATCGGAGAAAGAGAAGGCAAATTTTCCAAAATCCAAATATTAAACAACAACAACAACAACAATAACAACAACAACAACAACAACAACAACAACAATTAACAACCTTCTCACCAAACTGGGCCTGCACTTAAGTTATAGCCAAGACAGTCTCACTTTCTTAGGGACGGAAAGGCAATATACTAATATGCATAATAATAACATGTCAGATTAATAATAATAAACTAGCAAAGGGAGATAGCCTAGCTAACTGCAACTGCAACAACAACAACAACAACAACAAAGCTCGTTTTGTTCTTGTATAATTCAAGGTGAAGGGTAAGGTATGGGCTGCAGACCGACCCTCTTTCAACAACAACAACAACAACAACAACAACAAAGCTCGTTTTGTTCTTGTATGATTCAAGGTGAAGGGTAAGGTATGGGCTGCAGACCGACCCTCTTTCAACAACAACAACAACAACAACAACGTGAAGGGTAAGGTATGGGCCGCAGACCGACCCTATCTAAACTACAGCTGGTAGGTCACCGTAAGCTTTGTCTTGACGCTTTACACTACAGTTGAGACGAAACGAGCCGTAGGCTGGCCCTGTGACAGTTCTGAAGTGTCCTCTTCCGGTCCCCCAGCCGTGAGACAAGAACATCATCTGTGGGACTCGGCACAAGTCACAAACTACTCTTGGCTAGAAGTGTATTCTGCACACAGCCCCCCCCCCTCCCTCCTTTCCATTTTCAGTTGGGTGGGGTGGGGTGGGACAGATAAAGGAACATGGACCAATATCGCCAGTGGAAAAAGGGTGTGTGTGTGTTGGGGGAGGGGGCGGGGGGGAGTAATGCTACTCGTATAGGTATCTATCTAACATGGGAACGAACGAGACTTTTTTCAGCAACCACGGTTCATGAAGAGTTAACTAATTTTTTTTTTTCTGTTAGTAAAGACTAAAAGAGACAAGAGACTATACATTATAATTACATGCATTTCTTGACAATTGTTAGTTTAACAAAACTATACGTGGTCGTCTTTCGCCCTTGCCAAGAACCCCCGGGAGCCGAGGTTTATAAGTGGGTTCTTTGCTCCCACCTGCAGGCGGTGTAAGCCCGCCATTGGTGGGGTGTCTCCCATGGAGTGCCATCCTCGACATTCCAGGGGAGACACATCTTCTCTCTCTCTCTCTCTCTCTTCTTGCTCTTGTCTTCTGTCCAGCTCTCTTTCCTCTCTTCTTCTTGGCGTGTAAACGTATCTTACCGTGTTTGACACAATACAACAGTAATCGCGCTGATGTCTCGTTAAACCCAAACACAAACAATAAACAAAGAAACAAACATCTCTATAGCGGAACAACTTGAGATATCCCGCCGTTTCTAGACTCAGAGAAGCATCTAAGCTGTAAAAAGATCATAGTACATGACTTGGGAGGAACAGGACCTGATAGGGGAGGATGTGTCACTTAGGACCGACCACGTACACGTACTTGACATGTATAACTAACTAGGTCATCTAGGGACGATGATCATGACAGTATGGAGAGAGAGAAGGATACAGAGACAATGGGGAGGGGGCGGAAAGAGATCGGGGGGGGGGGGGAGAGAAGGGAGGGAGACAGGTGCTAACAGGAAACTAGGCTAGAAAAGGACGAAGTTGAGACACCAGACTGCAGAGACAGGCTGCCAATGTTATTAACACAATCGTATCTACAGACGTTTTTTTTTTTTTTTTAGAACGCTGGAGGTGGCACTGATAATATTCGTACACGTGTGACTAAGTGTCTGAGACCGTGGTCGGCCTGAATCTTCGGGTTGGGACGTCGCCGTGGCCAAAAGGTTAGGCGCCTGCTCCTAGACGGAAAACTTATATTGGAAGGTTCGAAAATCGAACTCTTATTGACCATGGGGGAGAGGTTACAAGATAAGAAAGTGTGATGTTTTCCTTCGCCCCCTTTTCAGAGACTCAACAGTTCCCTGGCTTCCCCGGTCCGGAAATCCGACGTCTAGCCTTCTCGGATAAGAAAACAACCCAACTTTTGCGCCCTTTGCTTGAAACACACACAATGAAAAATCTTATTATGTTTTAAAAAGAACGTTAAAGTTTTCTTCTCTTGTAAAAATGATCACATAACACAATATTATGTTATTTTTTTTTAACCACGGTTGTGGACAGATGAGATAACCACCACCACAGGAGGTTGAAAGCTTATAAAAACCATAAGCATTTTCTTCTTATTGATTACGATCAGTCTTTCGAATGACATGAAGTAACAAGATTTTTTTTTTTTTTTGCTCCTCACACTGCCTACTGAACAGCCCTTTTGTCTGGCAAAGGGAAATAATAAGGCTAGTCACAACGATCTCCCATTGAGACAGACGACTGTAGGCTGATAAATTGAATTTTGTTTGCCACCCAACAAGGGTATCGTCCCTACCCATTGGCTTGGAGATGGAGTGGATCGAACGGGTCTTATCATCGAGTGTCTTTTTTTCCTTCAGCCTTTCAATCCAAGAAAGCAGGATTGCCTTGGCTCTAAGTGGCTGTCTATTTTTGCTGAGAATTTTTAGGGGTAGAAATTTGGAAATTGGAAATTTTGCCCCGAAAGCGGCACTCAGGCCCACTCTTCATCGATTTTAAACTGCCAAGGTTCTTTAACGTGAGTGATGTACGCACGGGACATCCGAAATTAATTTATTCGCCCATAGTCAAGAAGGCTAGACGTCGGGCTTCTCCACACAAAGGAAGCCAGGCGATCGTTGAGTCACTGAAAAATGCAGGAGGTTTCGATCTTTGTGTCCTATCCGCCACTAGAGGGACCCGCCAGTCGATCCAGGCCACAACCTCACCGACATGAGTTGTTTTCACCATGAAGCTGACGCCAAATCACATGGCCACAACAACACCCCCCCCCCCCCATCTCCCACTGTGACGACTGTGCACTGATATACTGAGTTATGCTTGTCATCCAGCAAAGGTGAACTTATTGTTCCCTACCCACGGCACAGAGATGGCGTGAATCGAACGGATCTCACCACCAAATACCTTAATGGATGGATTGTTCGGCAGTGGTCCTGAACAACAGCAGTGCGAGTACAGAACAACAACCGCGAGAGACTTCTATTGAGATCAGCTAACAGCTGTTTCATCTCCCCCCCCCCCCCCCACACACACCTTCCCAGCTTTTTTCCCCTTTTCTCCCCTACCGACACATCTTCGCTGGATTCTCAGCGTCCTGAGGCTGCATTATATGTACCTCTTTTCAACCCCGCCAGGCCGCATACAGAGAGCATTTCAATTTTCTTCACTAGATCTAGTATGGTGTCTGTGGTCTAGGGGTTGGGCCGTCAGACCAGGGATCGAATCGGGGTTCGAATTCTTTTCAGGCCCCAAAATTTTGCCTCCTGGAAAGACAATTTAAACACATTTCCTGACTCGACCAAGTTTTGAATGGGTCCGCCACAATAGACAATAATAGGTATTGTCAGACGGACAAGAATTTGAGCACCTTACGGGCAGCCAGTGTCTGCTTAGGGTCTTCGGGGCAATAATAGATTATATGCTTTAGAAAATGAATCACGTTCAGTCCAAGGGAGCGGCTGCACATTTACCCAGATGCTAATCCTATTTACCTTTATTAAGAGTTCGACAACAACAACAGGTAACAATGTCTCTTTCTATCTGCCCATATTTATGCCTTGCTGTAGTCTGCCTAACTACATGTATTATGTAGGTCTATCTGCCCGTCTATCAATCAGTCTATCTGCCCACCGATCTGCCTGTCTGAATATCAGACAATGCGTCTGCATATCCGTCTATCAGTCGGTCTGTTTATCTGTCTGCCTATCTGTGTCTGTCTACCTGACTTGTCTACTTACCTGTCTGTCCCACAGACCATATCTTCTACCTCTTTTTACATCTGCCTGCTTTCCGTTCATTTTTTGTCTGTCTGACAGTCCATCTCTCTGACCCCATCTACCTGTCGATGGTTGTGACAGGAGACAGCTGGCACTCAATGACACTTCTTATACCCCCTCCCCCTCCTTCCTTTCTAACCTTTGACCCAGAGACACGGCCGCTAGTGAAACAGGTTAACCATCCTCTGTTGCTGACGTCATCATTGTCTCCTCCCTATCCCCCCCCCCCCCCACCAATCAATGGCAGTACTGGGTATCGCACTGAGTTATTGGATTATCAGCATAGCGTATGATTATCAGCCAGTTCTCCACTGATATCCACCTCATCCACAATTATTGCTGCAGCGAGATCTGGGGGCTGACGGAAGGGGCGGGGGAGGAGGAGGTATATAAAAGGGGGGGGGGGCTGGGAGGTGTCGAGATAACCTCCATCCAGGAGATTGAAAGACCAAGCTCTGAACTCGCGGAATATAATCCGGGGCAGGCATTTAACAGACGGGCTGGGAGGTGGGTCTCAATGTCCCCGATCCTGCCCGAAGTGCGAGGCGGCTTTGACAGGATCAGTTTCACAGGTGTCCATTATCGTAATCCAATCCCATGCACTGCCGAATACCAGCGCCCTTTTCCCCTAGATCCTATTCTCTGTCTGGTAGAGGAGGTGCCCCCATCTAACAGGATCTATTACAAGAAGCCGTCGAGAGGAATGGTTATTGACGACATCCTGAGCGAGGGGAACTGAAAATGTTTTGACACCCGTGTAGTCCAGTGTTCATCCTGAAAGTTTCGGCGCAAATATGGACACCTAACATAGATAACATATTAACATCTCACATTTTACTTCCTACCGACAATAAAACTGCAAGGAAAAAAATATAGACACCCCCCCCCCCCATCAGATCACAGATCCCAAACGTATGGCCCGCAGGCCACATCCGCCCAAATGTACAATTACATCCGGCCCGAGAACTATTTTTTTAATGACTCAGAGATATGAGATGAGAAAATGGCCTAAACCGAAAATAGGTGGTAAGCCTTAATTTGTTATTTTAACGTTTGTCCGTTTTGATTCATGTTATTTTCCACTTCTCAGTGCATGTTCAGCTATTTCGGCCCGTAACGTCATTTCATTGTAGTTTGAGTTTCGGTTACCTACACAACTGAGTTTGCCACTTCTGAGTTAGATGACAGATTTTCTGACCTGGCCTCCACCGCAAATTCTTTCTTGGAGCCATAGCGGAACTAGTTATAAATGTATAATTAATTAATATGTGAAAGAAAGAAAGGCCTGACTATCGCCCACCTGTACTGGTGGCGCAAAAATGTCAAATTCAATGCTTGAAGCATTTACATACACTGCACTGGCGGTCCATCCGCTATCGGTTCTCAACAGAACTGAGGTGCAGTCGTCATCTCTAACTATTCCGTGCCCCACCTACTCATTTCCATGCAGGTCAGTATGTAACATGACTTGTACATGACTGTGTTTGGGATCTGTGTCAATATCTTTCCTGAGTCAGGTCTAGAAAGATAAAGAGCACGCTATGGCAATAATAGGAGCCAGTGCAGCCTACAGGCGCTGGCTGCTCTATTGAAGAAAGAAATCGTTATGCTCCGGTGGGGGCCGAAGCCTTGCCACATTCACAATCCCTGAGAGAGGTCACGTAAACGCTCTCTCTACCTAGCCAGCCACACACAGCAAAGGCTGCCAACGATTTTTTCCCCACCTAACCCTCCCCCTGGAGCCTATCACACTGGCTGGGCTGGGCTGGGCCATCTGTAAACAGGACGTAGGCAGGAAAGCCTCGACTGGCAAGCCGTCGGCCAAAGATAGCAGCAACCACCAGTGACTCGGCTGTTTCTGGCCCTCGACCTAGGCCTCGCTCACTAAACTTCTAGCAAGCCACTCGCCTGTCTTGCCATGCCATGCTCTGTAAAGCGGATTTGAGAAGCCATAACACTAACTTGTTATTTTTCGGGTCCGACTCATTCGCGCTGTTGAAGTCTGTCAGATTCTGTCTGATCTGTCTATCCGATCGAACAAATCACGGTCAAATGAACCCTCGAACAAGGCAGACTAAAGTAAATAACCCTTGGCCAACATTTCGCCATTGTAGAAGAAAAAAAAAATGCTCTGAGTAAAATGAGGATCATTAAACACGCATAACATAAGCGAACGCCATAAAAAAAAAAAAAAAGAAAGGGAAACGTTTAAGTCTTCTCACGGTACGGTTCTCTTTCAGCCTCCTCGGGGGTAGGTTTTCTCAAAGCATTTTCAATTCATCAGTAGCGCAGCTTTCATTTGAATGCTTTTGGGTTAGCTCAAAGTGCAGGCGGTCAAAAGAACGGAATTGACTTTGATCATCGAAATTAAAATCAAGAATGTTGTATAGTGCGAGTTTTGACTAAACATACCGACATCGCGTGTCCTTCAGTGTCACAAAAGCTTTGGGCCAGCACCCAAGAGGCCTGTATAGTTGTAGTTAATATCTCTTCTACATGTGTAGGCAATTTGTGGGTGCAAGGACAGCCGTGGCCATGTAGTTAGAAACAAACAAACAAACAATAACCAAACAGACAAAAACATAAAAACTATAGTGTGGAAGGCTCCAGTTTTACTGTCAGATCCTACAATCGGGGATGTTTTTATTTTTTTTTTTCTAAGAGAAAACAGGATTATCAGCTCGGCTCTAGATGGTTATCGAGATAACCTCCATCAGGAGGTTGAAAGACGTAGGCTATGTAGAACATATAAGTGGTTGCCTGGCACTGGTGAGAATTTTTGTGGGTAGAAATCTGGGGGATGAGAAAGATTTGGATATTTTCTTTTTTTTTTTTCAGTGACCAAGAGATTCGCTGGCTTCTTGAGAAGGAAGCCCGAGATCTAGGCGTCTCAGATATATTTTGGCGGCTTGCGTTAAAGAGCCCTTGGCAGTTACAAATTGTATGAAGAGTAAATGGAGACGCCGTGGTCTGAACAAAATTTTCCAAATTCCAACCTACAAAAATGTTTCACATTCAAAACAGGGCAGGAAACTTTTTTTTTTTTTTAGAGTCGAGATAATCCTGCTTCTTTTGAGCTGAAAAGATATAGCTATAAACAATCTAACACGTCTCTATGATTTCTGACAACACCCAAGGGGTTAATGCTCTCTAGAGTCGTTTTGGCGCCTCCTGATGAGCTTTACGCTAGTCTTCTCCATCCCCTGGTTGTTACCTGGATGTTGACCTTCAATCATTTCTTCTGACTACCTTTTTCTGGGCTTTCCTTCTACCGTTCCAGAACAGTAAAGTTATAGCAAAGGTCACTGACTATTGGCAATGGACGCTCTGTCTCAACGTTCTTTCCCATTGTGGACTATCTTGCTGTGAGCCAGGGTATTGTCGCATGATTCTGAAGACCTGCTGACTTAAAGCATGGGCCAGGAGATTGTAATCCCTACAACAAAACAGCCTGCCAAATGTACACGCTCAAGGATCAAATGCTACCAAGGAGTTTATACTGTTATACTGGCGTGCGGATTCATGACGTCACCTTAACAAAACACCATGACATGTGTCTAGCGTGCCAATACTGGGCGCCATGGCCATGAGGTTAGACTTAGTATTGCTATAAGTGAGTTTCGTTTGGCTTTGAAATAATTTACACCTGGTAACATAACAACATCAGCATTAAGTGTTAACGTCAACTAGGTTTCTTGCCTCCATAGGCATGGTTCCCAATCCGGCACGCGTGATGTCATCAGTCCGCTCTCCAGTATAATAGTTTTAGTTCCTTGGATGTTACTTATAATGGGAGGTCGTTGTGCTCAGTCCTTTTACTTCCCTTTACCACACAAAAGAGGGATTGAACAAGTAGTGTAAAGAGGAAAAAATCATTTTTGCGCCCTTTGCTTGAGACATAGGTCAAGAAAAATTCCAAAAAAGAAAATTATGATGTAAAGAGAATGTTTTCTTCTTATTGTTATAATTTTATCATTTTTTCGATCAGTCTTTCGAATGGGAAGCAGCAAAATGATTTGTTTTCCTCTTAACACTGTTTGTTCAACACATGTTTTGTCTGGCAAAGGGACGTAAAAAGTCAAAACGATCTCCCCTTACACAAATCCCTCTTTTCGAAAGGGCAGAGAATCTGGGAAACGATCTTTCACTGTAGTTAAATCAGACACACATTCATGATGCTGTCACAGATACTTGAGATGTAGGGTATCGGATCCCGTCTGAAGGAAGAACAGCGACAGCTGATGGTGAATACGGAGTTGGGTGAGGGAGAGGGAATGGAGGGGTGAGGATGGGGAATGGTAGCGAGAGGTGAGAGACGCCCTTACTGCAGGTGGTAGTACGTTCTCCCAGGCTCAAGGGTCGTACTTGTCAGGAAAGTAATACTTCCTCTCCCAGCAAGGAATGTCAACACTGGACCTCAGCAGTTCACTCTAAGATGCACTACTTGTTTGTTTGTTTCTTTGTTTGTGTTAGGATTTCACAACACATCAGCATGATCACGGCTATGCAATTGTACCAAACCAGATAAAATACGTTTAAATGTCAAGAAGGAGAGAGGAAAGAAAGCGGAACAGAAAACAGGAGCAAGGAGAGAGAGGAGATGTCACCCCTGGAACGCCGAAGATAGCACTACACCGCCTGCAGGTGGGAGCAAAGAACCTGCTTGCAAACCCCGGGCCCAGTTGAGGGGTTCTAAGATGTGCTAATCACAAAATGTCTCTTTATGTCACATGATATATTTGCGTGTCAACAAGAGTTAAAATAATGTAAAGAAAAACAGAAAATAGGACAGATAGGGACACAGTCTTGGAGACAGGTATTTGTACACACATGCTACACACACTTTCCCTAGGCAGAGAAACAGGCTATAGTGTTGATAGATGGATGAATGGACGGAAGAATGCACGGACAGACCGACAGACAAGCATACAGAGATATACACGGACTGACAGACAGACAGAGATAGACATACACGGACAGACAGACAGACAGAGATAGACATACACAGACAGACAGAGTAGAGACAGACATACAGACATATTTAATGCTCAGGACTGTTGCTGTTGTTGTTTTCACGTCTTGCAGCACAGAAAAAAGCACACCCTATCACTCTAATTGGGAAGGGCTTTATAGAAATCTATCCCCAGCATGACATCGGACAGCTATTTCAGATAGCAAAATACTGATGGGGGAAAAGAAAATACATACCATCCAATGCATAACGATATGGGATCATAAACCTATCAGGTCATAAGCCTAGCATAACAACTGCGGTGAAAGCAGACAATATTCCTTGGTTGTAAATATCTCACTGCAATGGACTGATGCGTTGTTCTTTGTTGAAAGATGCACCAGAGCGATGACGCCTTAACTGCGCCAAGCACGTTGTCAATGACAGTCGGATGAAAATAATAATAATAATAATAATAATTACGTACATGATGAAATATATTATTATCTATCGGCAAGTTGCCTCAGTAGAAAGAAGTGAAATAGTAAAGGGAACACACTGCCAGCCGGTGTGTAGCATAGTATAGGGAACACACTGCCAGCAATTGTCGCTGGACAATCTCGTGATCCGTACACGGAGGAGAAAAGGCTTATTTGTTTGTGTTGGGGTTTAACAGTCGTATATCAGCACGATTACGGCTATACCGTGCCAAAAATAACCCGCGGATTATAATCCCGGGCAGGCATTTAACAGAAGTTACCGTGGCAAACATGGTCAGATACGGTTACATGTCAAGACGAAGAGTGGAAAGACAGCGGGACAGAAGACAGGAGTACGCAGAGAGAGAAGAGATGTCACCCCTGTAACGATGGCCTTCCATGGGAGACATTAAACCGATGGCGGACTTTCACTGCCTGCAGGTGTTTGTTTTTCTTGAGCCTTTCAATCCTAATAAAGTAGGATTATCTCGACCTTAAGAAGTGCTAATTTTTGCTGAGAAATTTTTGTGGGTAGAAATTTGGAATTGGGGAATTTTGCCCGGACAGCGGCGCTCGGCCTACTCTTCCATCGATTTTGAAATGCCAAGGGTTCTTTAATGTGGGTAACGTACACACAGGACCTCCGAAATATATTCGCTCTTATCCGAGAAGGCTAAGCATCGGGCTTCCCTATCCAGAAGAAGCCAGGGAACCCTTGAGTCACTGAAAAATGCAGACCTTTCGATCTTCATGTCCTTCCATCTCCCGATACAGGACCCGCAAGTCGATCCTGGCCTGTTTTCTCCATGAGCAGACGCCATACCACAGAGCCATTTCGTCCCCCGCCCCCGACGTTGACTAAGCCTGCCTGCAGAACGTAAAACTATCAGCCTGACATAAAAAAAGAGAGTAAAGAAAATCTAGCCCACTGTTGAGGTCCTATGGTTCCAAAGGAGGAAAGATGAACGAAGCTGAATGACTGATGTACTGACTGAATGACTGACTGACTTATGTACAAACTAAAATGACTGACTGACGTACTAACTGAATGACTGACTGATGGACCAACTGAATGATTGACTACTGATGGACCAACTGAATGATTGGCTGACTGATGGACTAACTGACTAACTGACTCTGACTGATGGGCTAACTGAATGACTGACTGACTGATCGACTCACTGAATGACTGACTGACTGATGGACTAACCAAATGACCGACTGACTCATGTACTAAATGAATGACTGACTGACTGACAGACTAACTGACTGACTGACTAACTGATGTACTAGATGAATGACTGACTGACTGATGTACTAACTGAATGACTGGCTGACTGATGGACTAACTGAATGACTGACTGACTGATGGACTAACTGAATGACTGACTGATGGACTAACTGAATGACTGACTGACTGATGGACTAAGTGAATGACTGACCGACTGATGGACTAAGTGAATGACTGACCGACTGATGGACCAACTGACTGACTGACTGATGGACTAACTGACTGACTGACTGACTGACTGATTGATTGGCTTACTGACTAACAGACAGACTGGCCGACTAACTCAGCCAAATATTCACACATTCTCGATCACGGCAGGATGTAAGATCTACATGTTTGCACAGGAACCCATGTGTCATAAAAAATGCGTAAATCTCCCGCAGAGAGACAGCGGAAACAGCTGGTTGCATTCAATACAGAGGAGAAACGCCCGCATATTAATGAAGCACAGCAAAGATTCAGCAGCACACTGGTGAGCTGATTGTATCTTCAGCCCTTCTGTGACAGGGAAAGAGAGTAAAAATGGCCAGACCGCTTGACGTTTACTGTGTGTCAGGTCTCATTTTCAAACCTTTCAATCCAAAGAAAGTACGATTATCTGTACTACCTAAAGGTTGCCTGTTTTGTGTTGTTGTTGCTGTTGTGTGTGTGTGTGTGTGTGTGTGTGTGTGTGTGTGTGTGTGTGTGTGTGTGTGTGTGTGTGTGTGTGTG
>JBCAUA010296806.1:0-19558 GCA_038406235.1 Peronia verruculata | reverse complement strand
GGTAGGAACAAATGGAATGAAATACATTTTCCAGTAAATTTCAATGTATTGGCAAGATAATGAGTGCTGTAAATGAGTACTTAAACACTTTTGAAAATATCACCCTCAGGGTGATGATTTTATGGCTTTGCCCAGTATTGTTTATTATAAGTCCTTCTTTATAATTAATCATATAATTCATCTCTGAAAAAGAATTGTTATATGTTGACTTTATTATTCCAGATTGAAGAAACTCATTTCAGTGAAGCATTAGAAAAATGGACAGAGCTTGATCTCACAGATCATTTTTGTGAGTATATATAGAATTAATGACAAATGTATACATACAGGTGAAAGTCCTCCACAATTTAGATTTTTTTCACATATGATTCACCAGCAGCAAAACAATTTTTAAAGGGAGTATTATTCATAATATTACCTGTCTGTAATGTATGTGATGGTAGAAATAATGGCTAGATTTAGGCTTTGTGAGGATGTCAGATTTCAAAATTGTTTTGTAGAGGACATTATGGACCATTATGTTTCTTTTCTTTTTTTGAAATGGAAATAAATGCTCACTCAAATTTTGTATTAGCTAGCTAGCTACAGTATTAGTAAATTAGATAGAGAAATTTGACTTTTGTTTTGTTTTGTTTACTTTTAGTTCTAATTTCATTTTGAGGTTATATTATAATGGAAGGGATTCTCTCATTGAAGTTTTGCTTGACATGTAATGCCTGTGTATATTTGATTTTCCAGCAAATTTCAGAAGAGAAATTTCTGGCCAAGTACAGACATTTGAACAATTGGTTCATCACAAGGTATTGGTTAGCTCTAGGAGTCTCACATTTAGCCTTAGATGTAGAAGCCTATAGGATTATACTAATATGAAACTCTAAGTGATCCTGCTCCTTGCAGATTTAAAATAAAGATTACTTTTATGAAACTATGTGAAGTGAAACTTTGTTTCAGTTTTCGGGGGGGGGGGGGGGAGAGAGAAAAATCTCCAGGTTTTCCCATAGCCTCATCATTCCAATAAAGAGAGAAATAGAGAAATAATAATGGTATGAACCAGTAGTAATGGGATTTTAGGATAGAGAAGAATTTAATTTTTTTTTTTTTTTTTATTCTCTTTGTTAGGTGGTGGCACATACAGCATAGAATAGATAGAACCTACCTGCTTAATTTTGTTTCAGACTTCAGTTTTTAAGAAGAGATGGGGATGGGAAAGGAAGAGGTGAAACAATTCAGGACAAAATTCCTCTCATGAAGAGACTGGCCCAATTTTGTCCATGCCTATCAGGACTGTATATGATATGAATGGAATATTGAGCCATTGGGATTTATTGGTATTAGGATTAGATCTTGCCTTCACTGCCTCATTGATGGTAATCTAATCGGTGTTGATTTGTTTGAAACGTGTCACTGAAATTGATTATGTGAATACAATGGAATATGGATGAGTCGATGTCGGTGGGAGAGTAAAAATAAGATTGGCTCATCCTCATCTCACTGAAGACTACAAAACTAAAAATCAGCACTATTTATTTGGAGTGGCCTATTGTCAGGAATTACAATGGTTACTTCCCCCTATGCATTCTTTCATTGAGCATCAGCTTGTTCTCTTCCATTCGTTTTCAGGGAGATCTAACTTTTGGTTGAAATTTAGCATATTATCATTATCCACATCTGTTGTCATTGGCCGTATTAAGTTTCACTGTTTCATAAACGCAGTATCCACCACTCCTAACCCTGCCTCCTGAACATTCAGCTCAACATGGGCACCGCACTTCGTGGCCTTCCAACAAACCTCCTCACTGCCTCATGGTGTAAAACACAGTACATGTATTACACTCTATTCTATTAGTAAGCCTTTTTCAAGATGGTAAACATTACATGCAATATGAGTTGCTGTTGGGGGGGGGGGTGCAGTAGTGAAATTTGAAAGTGTAGCTAGATCTAACTGGCCAAACTGTGAACTATATGATCAGAGAGGGGGAGAGAATTCCACCTGCTAGTCCAGCGAGCAAATTCGCTTTGATGAGAACAAAGGTTGGTTCCTGAGGGTCTTCTCAGTTGGAGAATTCCCCGCTTTAGAGACGATCGCCGACACTACCTTTCCTACCTTCTTACGCGAATTTGCATCACACTTTGCAGTGGAGGGTGGAGTGTGCAGTGTAAGCTCAAAGCATCAGTGGCCAGATGGGTGAGATCATGGGTGAGGTGGGAAAAGGAGGAGACAATGCCGGTCAACCTCCGATCAGATACAGTAGTCTGGGGGAATCCTGTTTAGTCAATCAATTTGACAGTTGTAGTTATCGCATTTTGGGAGGAGCAAAAATGTGTTGAAGTGCCTGGCAAACTGAGATTAGTTACATCGACTCAGGCGTTGCTTTTTCCTTTGATCTCGTAAGGACAGGGACGGGTGAAAAAGATTGACTCACTAGTGAATATGGATGAGTTGACGTCGATTCATCAGTTTGATTTTTAGTACAGTAAAGAAGAGACAGGACCGGTTTCAGAAAAAAAAGATAGACTCCACTGAAAGTTAACTCATCAGGGTTCAACTCACATGTAGTCCACTGTATTATAATTCTCTTGCTTTCACAGTGAATAAACTCAAATCACAATGATAAAGTTGTGTGATAATAAGTACAAAATAGCATGCCATTCGATCATGGATTGTTCTGCTGAAAATCGGCTTTCGCAGCGGGGGTGCTTTTTGGTACATGGAAAAAGAGGGTCGCCCTATTTGAAACGCTCTCACGCCGTTGTTTGTGAATGGATATGAATGAAACGTGGCAATCAATCAGAAAAGAGGTTACTCTAATGATATGCAAGGGTACAATTTTCTCTAACAGATAATTCTTGAATAAATCATCGTGAGAAAATTCCCTGTGGTGTATTTCGAAAATATTGAGGAGTTGTGGATTGTACATATGGCAGGCAATTTATCAACCTTCCTTCTTTAATGTCTTAAAATTTCATGCATCTGCGTCAAGTACTTTTTGGGCAGTCATCACAAAATGTATGGTAACCTGCGACTGAGTGCACTAAAGACCAAGCCATGTTGCCGGCTCAGCCTGTTCACGACCTTGACTCTGAGGCTAGGATAATTCCTTGGGTCACGTTATCACCCCACTGGCTCATAGGATGTCACTTCATTTGCAGCCCATGGATTGGGATGTGGAAGTGGGGAAAGCTTATGAAATTAAACAGTGTGGGCCCTAATCGTGGCATGAGTTTTGGAATTTTGTCAAAACAGAAGTTAGATCTTGATCTAGTTGTTGACTATTAGTTCATTTATGGGAGTCAAGAAGAAAACCTGAGTAAAACAGTTAACTTACGCGGATCACACAGCTCTGGAATGGCAAGGTGTCTTCCCTCAGTTAAAAATACTTTTGAACTCACCAGTTACCTGTCATGATTCGTAGTTTTGCACTACAGTGTACTGTGTACTAGGAATAGACTTTTTGTTGTTTGCAACATGACTGGGCTTGACTAGGTCAGCTGACAAACAAGCATTATGACACACATTAACTCAGCTTAGTAGTAAGTTTATTTAAAAACTTTAGAATCTGAATGATTGATGCACATTATGGGCAGCCTGTCTTCTGTCTGATGATGACATTGGTGATCGTGGATCAAGTGATGGTCTTTAATAACGGGTGCATGTGAACGATCACTCAGCTTGAGGGTGGGGTGTAACACATAACACAACATACCCGGACTGGACTACATCATGTACTGTTGGCCTACAGAAACAGGCCTTGGCAACAGTTGCAGGCAGGACCACTGTCCATAGCAGCAAATGGGAGCACGAACTTTTCTTGCCGGGCTATGAAATGAAAACTGTTCTCTGGTGGCATTCAGAATGATGCCAAAGCATGAAATGCGGAAAAACTAGCATAACACATCCAAATGCAGGAATTTATATTCACGGCGCGGGAAGTTTGGGGGGGGGGGGGGTAATTCAGTACAAATTAATCACGCAATTCTTTTGTATTTTTTATTCCCCACCCAAATCTCATCTCCATCACAAATTTATAATAATAATAGCTCTAAGAGGTAGGACAGTAGAGATGGATCAACTGATACAAAAGTATGGTTCTCTGACCATTCTGACAGACGCGATCGTCATTCAGTTTTATAAAGAGAGTGCGAACATATCCTCTTTTAACTCAGGTAATGTAAAAAGAAGGGAAGAAAGGATTGTGGCTGCAAGGAATGCGTTCAGACAGAAGAGTAGGCTCTTAGAAGTTTGTTTGTTTATGTCAGGGTTTAAGGATACATCAGTACAATCACAGCTATATTGTGCCAAACATGGTAATATCCATCTATACATCAAGAGGAAAGAGAGTAGGACACAAGACAGGAGCAAGGAGAGAGAGATAGAGAAGAGATGTCACCCCTGGAACGTCGAGAATGGCATTCCATGGGCGACATCCCACCAATGGCGGGCTTTTACCACCTGCAATTGGGAGCAAAGAACCTACTTATATAGGGGGGGGGGGGGGTACAGCACAGGCAAGTAAGTTGAAAAATGAAAATGAATGCTTCATGACACAACTGATGGAAGCAAACATGGAAAATGCTGTACTGGAGAAAAACTTATGGTCACAGAAGGAAGGTTAGAAGGCCACTGAAAGAGAGGTCAGCAACTGACAGTGCAAAATTTATGTGATTTTTTTCAATCCATCAGTCTAACAACTGGCTATTGTGATTCAGTCTAACAACTGGCTATCGTGATAAGAAAATTGTTGGCTAACAGTCTTCACAACTTTGTGTCTGACATAGACAATTGTACCCGTGTTTAAAAAGAAGCAGCTAGATGCAGTATAGACCGCTTACTGCATTAGCTTATGCTGATGTGCCTCTTTGTACATAAGTTCTTTATATCTTGCCAGATGTAATTCTGTAATAAACTATAGTGGAGTCCGCTTAAGATAAACCTCTTGAGACTGAGTCAAAAAGTTTATTTTAAGCAAGGTTTATCTTAACCATTTTCAAGAGAAAAAAACTCACACATAAGAATAAAGGTGGATAATATACACAGTAGCCTCCCCTGTTCTTATATTCTGTCTCCGTGACCTTCACTACAAAAAACAAAGCTCATTTTCATTTTGGAGTGTAATACTAAGCATTTTGTGTTGATATCGGTTTGATGGCCACGTGTGAAGCGTAGGGAATCACTTCTACATGTACATGTATATTTGTTTGTACAATAGGTAAGACTGCTGTATATTGCTTGTTTGGGACTGGGAAGGGAGAGGTGACACCAATTGTGTGCTGATGTGCGCATGACAGGTAATGGAAATCATCAAGTGGGCCTCGCATTCAGAGACTGCATTGTTCTGAATGATAGCGAGCATCGCCCTTTCCGGCTTTCACTCCCTTCCCCCTACCCAACCCCTTTCCGCACATATGGCCCTTTTACATCATCGAGGCGGCGGGCAGCACGTGCGGGCTAGACTTTGGCTCATAGACTATAGAGTACTTTTTGGTGAGAGTTTGAATCGCATATGCTGGTTTATGCTTTTGGGCTGACACAAAGAGTTTATTTTAAGCGGAGGTTGTATTCTCGGCGTTTATTTTAACCAGTTGTTCATTGGTAATGGAAAAGAAGGAAAAAATCGGGACCAGGAAGAAAGTTTATTTTATCCGAGATTTTATCTTAAGCGGACTCCACTGTACTGGAACTGGCTACTCATTTCTTTTGTTAACAAAGTTAAGCTCATTTAGGGAGCAGAATATTAATCTATTTAATTTAAGGAAAGTGGTCAAAGGATATAATAGGAATCAGACATTTATAAGTGACACTCATGAGTAAAACTGACAGCTTTGAAGACCTCATTAAAAAAGATAGCACAGGAAAAACAAAACAAAATAGAAATTGGTGTATAGAATTGATGTATCCATACAAAAAAGGGACACATACATGACATTACACACAGAAGTACTCAAAAAAAAAAAATCCTATAATATAGAATTCCAAACTATGACCTGGAAAGTGATCGCATACCACATTTTAATTAGGATTTACAAATACCGTAGAGATAAAACAATTAGAATTTCTTATGAACCGTTATTTTCTATTACCTCAAAGAGTATCAGTGTCCTGAGTTAAAAAAAATAAAGATCTGCAGAAATTAGAATAGTACTTAAATGTTTATATTTTTGTCTTAAGCTGTTTGAGTGATGAATTGTGTTCATAGGAACTGTATCATTTGTAAAATGGATAGAAACATTGTAAAACAGCTGAACATAAAAAGTGACTGTCTCAAAGGACTTTATGCTCTTGTGCAAGTGCCGAGTTTGATGAATTTATGTAAGAACATGCGCAGGATAAATTATATCATATTTAGTTTGTTCTTAGATGTTCATATTAAATTACATCTGAATTTGATGCGACATTATGATCCAATAAAGGTTGTACTTGCAATGGATTGTTGGCATTACTAACAGAGATAAAGCAATAAGTTTTAAATATATTATATATATAGTGGCAATGACATTTTTCTTACATTGTGTAATAGCAATGCAGACGATGTGTTCTATCATAGTATCAGGATTTGCCACACTTTTATTGTGACCATTATAAATTAACCCAGCCAGCTGCCAGGTATTTGACCTCTGCGGTTGCCAAGTGAATGAATCTTCCCCCTTCTGTACACAGTGTTCAACGAATGTGATGAGATTGACTGCATGCATGCCAGCACATAGTAATTGAGTGTCGTATCGGTGTAGGCTTACAGAAAAATGTGCTGTAAGAGAAAGGTCACAATGCATGTCATGGTGTGAAGGCATGCACACAGACAATGTGTGTTTAATGAGTTAGTAGCTGTGTTGAGGTAAATGCCCTACTGAATTCGACCTTGTCCGAGTGAAATTCTCTTGCTGTTATCAAGGTTTTGATTTTTAGTGTTCTCTTTAACAACTCATTGTGTGTATAGCAAGAGTAACTGGAATTTTAAATGTTCTTATTGCCTAACTCTTGCCTAACTCTTGGACTGCTGTCATTGAACATGAGGATTCATTGTATTAACCATTACAGTCACTCATATGAAATTTCAGAAGAACTGAAGTCCCCTAAGTTCGTAATTATATGAAAAGTGCCTTTATTACTTTATTATTTTTGTCATCGGTTTGTGAAAATTTGTTGTAGAATTTATGCTTCTTTGGGTTTTCATTTCACAGGGTGAAATACTACAGGCCCTGAAGACTCATTTGGCAGAGCCAAATTCATTGGCACTGAGTGCATTGCTAGAGTAAGTTCCTGCACACTTTTGATATTGGCTTTTAATGTAAATATAACCAATAATTTACTTGAAAAAGTGTGATATTTTGAAATAGTAAAGTCCTGGGGGGGGACAGGTCCTGAAATTGGCTTTTTGCTCAAAATATTCGATTTTGGGTTTCTGTTTCTTTTAAAAGTGTGGTCTCTGCTGAATGTAGAAATGGTGTTAAAAAGTTATGTCCATTCTAAGATGTCTGGAGAGTGGTCAAGAAAGAGTGACCTGTCCCTCAGCCATCCAGGCTCTTTGTTCAGTGATAGATCATTAGTATTTCACCGGGTATGGGCAAATTGTATAGAGGAGACTTGATTATGATCTCTCTCACCAATATTGGGAGCCCCAGTGCCAGGGTAGACACTGACTGAACATCTGAGACACTGACTACACCGAATATCAGTGAGAATGTTCACCTGGGCCTTTGAAATAGACTTTCTATGGCGTTATGAGGGTGAAATGTGCCGCGTTTCTGCTGTTTCAAGTGTAATAGTGGATTATCTGTCACAGGAAGGGTAAAAATGCTCTTGGTTTTGACCAAGGAAGACATGGCGGCCATGTATAGCCCTCTCTGGACCTTAAAATGGCTCCACGGAAGCCCCTCTGCTGATGGGGCTTGGGAAGCAAAGATGGAGGAAAAATGGGAATAGGGGCACGGCAGAAGGCAAATAAGGGCATAAAAATCATGGAAAGGGGTCTAGTAGATGAAACATGTTTTGGGGTTGAAAGTCCGACCAAAAGCTCTTTGCGGCTTTTTTTTTTTTTTTAACTGAAGAAAACTTTAAATGCATTAGTTTTTGTCAAAATTTGTTTTTTAAGCACAAATATGTGATCTACTCTTTTATTTATGGAGCAATTACCATGAAATTTTGCGTGAATGTAGAACAAAACAGTATCTAACTTTGTCAGAAGGGGATTTTGATATCATTTTAGGAGAGGAGAAATTTGAGATTTTGGAGTCAAATTTTAGAAAAATCTGACCATTTCACACACCGAATTTAAAAAAATTGAGAAAAAAAAAAGAAGCATTTTATCAAAAATCTGTTCTGACAAAATTGAGATATGGAATGGTAAAATACGTGCACAAAATTACAAGCACATTGGTTGGTAAAGTTCAGAGCCTATCGAAGGTAAAGTTATAGAATATTGGATAGCACAATCCAAGATGGCGGCTGTTAGTGATTTTTATTATTTTTGTTTTTTCTCCAATTTGACCATGCCGAATTCAATGGTAATGGTTAAAATCATCGACCCCATAGATCTCCAAAATGACTCCCAGGCCTCCCCTACCCTTAATCTGGTGGAGTTATGGATCTGTGAATAGCTCATTTTGTCTTATTGTTTGATTCTTGGGCTAAAAAGATATGTGTTGAAGAGAGCATTATGTGCATAAGGCCAAATACTATGACATACGACATTACAAATAATCAAGATAACCTTCACCAGGAGGTTGAAAGACATATATAGAACGTAATATTACAAATTGTCTTTTTTTTTTTTTTTTTTTTGCTTATAATTATGTAATTTAATATTCTTTCTCATGGGTACATATAGGTGAGAAAATATAAAAGAACTTTTCACAGGTAAAATTTATACTTTATTGGGATAAATTATATTAGTAAAAGCAGTTTCCCTATCTTTTCTTTATTTCATTTTTCTTGCTTTGGGTTTAATATCAGAAAATGGCTTCATCATGATGTATATACGTATGTATGTATGAAATAAATGTGTATATATTGTTGTACCCTCAGCTGTCTTGTACAGCTTGCTCGAGATCTGCAGCAAGATTTTGTCCCACATTTTCAAGAATTCTTTGCCCTGCTGGTGCAAATACTCGCATCAAACTCACAGGATGCTGAAGCCCTGGAGCAGACTTTCCAAGCCCTTGCACATCTGTTTAAGGTCTTATGGAGATTCTTGATCAAAGACCTTAGCTCGGTTTTCAGGTTGGAAGAAAACTTTTTTTATTGTTTTATTGTTTTGTTTTTAGGTCCATCTTATCATTCGTCCTCATTTTTGAAATAATCTTCAGGACTATTCTCAATTTAGGGAAGACACATTCAGTATCAAAGTTATAAATTTCACCATGTGTTTTTGGTTTTGTTAGTTACAATCCATTTTCATTTTAAGCTCTAAGTCCTGTACAGATTAGTTAAATGTCTACAGATATATGATCACAAACTGAGTGAATAATATATTTCTTACAATACCCTTCACTTATTGTTCTGTTAAGCTGAACATGCATGTGAGCAACATTTTCTGTAAACATCAACAATCACATATAATGCATGTTGCCACAGCGACATCACAGAGCACCAGCTTGAAAATACATGCTTTATGTTCTAAAATACTGCAATTACATTTGTGTTTCAGCTATTTCTCAAATCTGCTTGCATCCTCACAAAAGGATTACATCAAAGTATTTGCTGCAGAAAGCTGCGCATATCTAATGAGAAAGGTGTGTTTTTTTTATTTTTTTATTCTACAGCCTAGTGAGGGGTTGTCACACATGCTTTTACATTATCATTAAAAATTACTTTGAAAAACAAAATTGTCTCAAAAAACGATTTTATTGTTTGTACAAAATCACTTGTGCTGTGTAAATATTTCCCTCACATTCTTTAATCTTTGAAACAGAACAGTTATCATTGTCATGGATATTGCATATAGGGAAGAAATTGCTTTTGATAGGTATCATTGTTTACATTAAAATGAGTGAAAGCGCATGATTGGGGTGATGTTGAAATGGCTCTGAGATGTGCCAGATAGGCAGTGTGCAATATATGAATTGGTTTTATTACATTAGTAACAACATAACAGGGCAAGACAGCTTAGCTGGGATTCAGAACTACACATTAAAAGAACAAATGTTTTTAGCATATTTTTGAGAATGAATGTTTTTTATTATGTTGAAAAACAAAATGCTTTCTGTTACAGGTGAAAAAACAAAATGAGCTAATCAGTTTCTTGTTTGGATCCTTGAAAAAATCTCCTGAGGTAAATAATCACATATCATTCACAAATATTGAGGATGCTGCTAATTTTATTTTTTGTTTGTGTTGTATGTTACTACTGCACTTGTTCCTTGATGAATATTTTCTACGCCTCTTCGAAAAAAAAGGAAGAAACTGCAATCTGGAGAAATGGGGACAATTCCAGCCTAACAGACGTTACATTCAGAGGATTTTTAAAATTTTTTTTTGGGTCATATTTAATCACATCAGTTTGTCCTATAGTTAAATTTTGAATTACCTACCTCTTTTATTGGTTATCCATCCATTTTCTACAGAAATAAAATCATATTACCTTTATTGCAAATCATAAAGGTGAAATCATCAACTTTACAGACATTACAAATTAGGACAAGACAAACAGGGTAACCTTAAACAAGCAAAAAACTGTTTATTGAGTTTATTGATCTCATTGAAGAATAAATGAATATCATGAAACAAAAACGGCTTGAAAATATTTTCATTAGATTTAAAGTTGTGAAGGAAATCGTGCATAACGGATGTTACATTTTTGTCCACTTGACCAGAATCGCTATAAAAATAGTTTAAAAAGAAAATATAAAGTCCAGGAAAACAAGCAAACCCTACCAAAATTTTTTAAAACTAAATGTTAAACGACAGTTAAAAACATACCTGTTCAACAAGTATCTGTCTGAGTGGTGTTTTCAAGTCTTTCCCGTGAGAGGGCTGTCAGTCATGTCTACAAACTTACGTATGCGTTTGGATTGTATTACAGTATGAGCATGTCTCGAGTCATGTCTGTATACCATGTTATAAATATGTACGTATGCCCCTGTTTGTTTTCAGGCATATTTCGTGTGTGGTTGCTAAACATTTTTGTTCTGTAAAGCCTTCGAGCCCTAAGGGGGTGAGGTGCTATATAAATACCCTTTATCATTATTAATTTCATGGATTTGAACTTTTATTTATCAGGCAATTCCAGTATAACGGTCATTATATTCAGAAAATGTCTTGGTCATACCTAATCACGTCAATTTAGCTTTACATTAAATTTTGAATAATTGCTTCTTAAAGCTAAAGTGTATGGATTTGAACTTTCGTTTATTTGCAATGAAAACAAGAAATTTGCACATAGAAACAGGTTTTCTTTGGAGGCTGCCAATATGATGGCAGCCAATATTGACTAATAAAGCCAGAAAATCATCAAATTAAAAGTAAAAGAAAACAAGAAAAAAAAAGTCCATAACACACTTGTTCAGTATGCAGTCTTTTTTTTTTCCCAAGGGTCTGATGACTTTTTATAAGACAATAAAAGTCAGACACATATTTATCTGCATCCTTCTCTGGTTTAGTATTTTTGAACAAAAAATTTTCTTGAAAGCAGCAGTTTGTCTCTAAGCTTCACTTTACATGGACTTTTAGAAACAGCACAGTTAATTTAAAATTGAGAGCTTTGCTTAAAGCTTCAGACGCTATTCTCAGTGATAATGCAGCGGTCAGTTTTTTTTCTTTAATCTGCTCTTTGACACATGATCTTGCACGTGTTTCCTGTACTGATCCAGCTGTTCTTGGGTCAGCTTTTCCTATGCCTTGGCTCCTCTCTTATGGCATGGGCTTGATACTTATTAAAGTGTTTTTGGTCATCTTTCCATTTCCTATGGTCCCTCGTATTTCTCAAATAATCTGCTGCTGATACAGGAACCATATCTGATATGTCTCTCTGCATATAGACATTGATGCAGGACAAACTTTTAGCAGCTGTGATTACCAGTCTCTCCCCCTCTCTCCAGGTCACTACCATCCATTGACTTCAGATTAACACTAATGTCACAATAATAACAAATAATATGGCTTTGTTGGAGAAAAAATTGAAGAAAAGACTGGTGCAAAAAGGAAAGTCATCTTTTAGGACAGTATAGAACTATATCTAGAAGAATTTCGATTAAAAAAAAAATACTTATGCATAGAACAGTTGCTTACCCATCTTACAAAACTTCGAAATATCAAAGCTCTTACCTTCCCAAATTCCAGTAAGTTCTTTTGACCTATTGTCTGCAGGCCTAAGTTTTGTTTTATGTAACTGGACTGCTCCAACCCATCCGATAAAAATTTTTTCTACTTTTCTTGACAGCAGTTTGACATCCCTGAGTTTTGTCTCATCTTTCCTTTTACATTTAATTCTCTTGGTATGCTCTCAGTAAATTTTACTCATAGATATTAAAATTTATGCAGGTAGTTTGTAATAGATAGATTGTAATAGATAATAGATTGTAAAGCGCTTAGAGCCTGTAATTACGTGAATAAGTGCTATATAAATACTCTCTATTATAGTTATTGAAACAAGACGGGCTTCGTAAATGTAGTCATAGATGTTGTCCTTGTCACTGCCGAGGACTTTATCCTCTGTTGTTACATTCAGTTGTGCTGGAAATCATTATGTGTTTTGTAAGTGATATATCTTTGGTTGACATCATCTTTGTTAGTAAAGAAATATGCTCAAAATGAAAATTAAATGTCAAGTGTTGGCTTTCTATGCAAAGAATAGCCCTCCTGCCTTACGAAACTGAGACTCACATTTTTAAAGTTCATGTTTTTATGTCATTCTTTGTTTGTATAAAATCTATTTGCAGTTAGCTGAAGGAATTGGGCTGCTACTTTTTGAAATGGTAAAGGGAGTGAAACACCATTTTCATACCATTGTAGAAACAGTAAGTATCTTAGAAAAGCATAAATATTAATTTAATATAGTAGCCTCCTGGAGGGCTTGTTCTCAGATCTGAAATGTGGCCTTGGTGCCTACATTTGCTATTTGATATGCTAATAAGTGCTTTTATACTTTTTTTCTTTTAGATATATTTTCATTCTTTACTTCAATGAATCTGAATGAGTAAGTTTCCCAACCAAAGTCCAGTGATTTTAAGCATTTTTTTTTTTTTTTTTTTACAATATAATTCCTCACAAGGTCCATGCTGAATTTAGCAGTTGCTGCTGTCAACGGGGGAGGACCTTTTCCACCAGTTTGATAAGGAATTTTCGTGATTCCCATAAGTGGAACCCCTTGAGAAGTCAACTCACTTAAGTAAATTCAGTTAAAGTCAACCTGCTCCGGCGGTCCCGTTTTTTTTTTTTTTTTTCCCTCTATATTGTCATCAGTCTTGCCTGTGATAATGTCAACACCTTCAGAGATCGAACTCGCTTAAAGTCAACTCCAAATGGCCCTCGCTGGTGGACTGACAGCTGAAAACTGAAGACAAAGAGAAAAAAGACAGAGAGACAGAGACAGTTTGTTATGACACACTAGAGTCTGAGGACCTGTCGCTGTATTGAGAAGATACGAGCTTGGCTGTCTTCACCTGTCTTGCGTTGACGGAATTACACAAGCACATACCCACACTTGCACTTCTGGCCCGTGGATGGTCAGTGATTGACCCTCACTGCTTGCCTTGCATTAGTGAGGATACACCAGCACCTTCTCCCACTCGTCTCTCTTCACACTATTTTGTTGAGACTCACAGTTAAAGACAGTCTAGACAGCCACTGCGCCTGATTTTTTTCAGTCACGTCGAGATAACCACCCAGCATTTAAAAACCTTAACTGTAGATCACTACGATTGAAAGGCTTAAGAATAACAACCACGTTCTTTCCTATAATTTGTAAGCTAAACAGGTCGTTGGCATCCAACCAGACTTCTGAGTGAAAGATCCCGGGAAGACTTTACATTGTGGTCGGCAACAAGCGGACTGAAAGTGAAAACATAAAACGGGGGGCGGGATGGAATACCATGGCTAATGAAAGATTTAGGTTCAAACAGGAACTCCACTAGCGATCGAGGGCCAAGTGATGATCGGATCATTATGACAGGCGCACTTGAATGACCACTTAGCATGAGGGCGGGATGGGTGAGGTGTAACACATAACACTGCACGTATCCGGACTAAACTACATTATGCACAGTTGGCCTACAGACACAAGCCTTGGCAATGGCGGCAGGCCATAGCAACAAACGGGAGAACAGTTTTTTTTTTTTTTTGCTGGACTATGAGTGAAAACTATACTCGTCCAGGACATGAAGAAAAAAAGGGGGGGGGGGGCGTAGACAGGTCTGCTTATACTGGTTTCATTTCCAACGCACATTGATTCCTACTGTCTACACTCTCACCGTGACTGGTCGAGCTTTTGCGCTGTATTGGGTGATCAGAATGTCTCTAAGGGGCATAACCCAATAAGTATGTAACACTAGCCTTCTGTGCTGACCAGATATGTGAAACTGGATAAAGTCAACCTCGCTTAAAGTCAACACTTTTTCTCAGTCCCGAGGGGTTGACTTTAAGCAGATTTCACTGTATAAAATAATCAGCAATGAATTCTTTCCAAGGAACATTCAAGACCTATAACCTTGTACAGAAATGATTTTTCTTTTTAAAAAAGAAAAAAAAGAAAAGAAAAATTGTTGTTTTGAGCCGAAACCAACCAACCCAGCTAATTTAAAAAAAAAAAATAAAAAAAATTAGTAATTTGTAATGAGAATGTTTTCTCATTGCTATTCTTTTATCACATTTTTTGTGTGTTCAGTCTTTTGAATAACTTGGTGAATTTTTTTTTCATGGTTGTACTTCTTTCTCAGTACCTTTTGTCTGGCAAATGGAAATAATAGGGATGGGTACAAAGGTCTCCCAATATAATAGTTTTGAAATAAGCCAATATGTGAAGGGATTGAACTCTTGAGGGGGGGGGGGGTGCAGATCCTGAGAGTGCTTTTTCGAATGCTTGGACTAGGGATTTTTTAAGCTTCAAATTCAGATTCAACATAAATTAGAGGAAAAATGTGGAAAAAATTTTTGTTTTGCATCCGGTTGCCATGACAGCGCGCCATATGGAATTTGTGTTTTGAAAATTAGTTATTGTCAAAAGCCTAAGGCTCCTAGAGTATGGAATGGAATTGAGTGAAATTTTGCACATGAATAATATACTCCTATCTAAAGGACAAAATGCATTTGTTTTTTGTTTGTATATGTCATAGAACATTTTATATAAACTTTTGAAATATGGACTGATCTAAATTTTTCGCCATTTTCCACCAAATATCCAATTTTCCTTCAGAAACTGAAAAGAAATTCATAAAAAGTGATGCATTTTATCACAGCACATACTATGGAGAATATATATTCCAATTCTGAAGGCAATTGGTTGAGAACTATAAAAGTCCTAGAGAATAAAGTAAAGAAATCATACATATTTGAATGATACCCCTCCCCCCACAACAAACGTTAATAGGTGCCAAGATTTTCAGAGCAGGTACTTAGGCAGGCCGTGATAAAAAGGAAATTCATTTCCCACAGACATGAGTTTTTAAATTGTCAGGTTTCCATAGTGGTAGGTTGTTTCATAAAGTCTGCTGTATTCAGAGATGTAATGAAGAATCTAAGTATATCATAAAATTTATTACATTTATGAAAACTTGGTGAAATGGTGGATGAGCCCAAAATTTCGATTGTTATGTTTTACCATTACTGTTCATAAACTTGTAGACTAAATGACATGACCTACAAAAATGCAACTATACTGGTGAGATTTATACCAGAAATAGTGATCCCCATGTGCTTTCTGTTCATAATTTGTTTCATCTGATTGCAAGTTGTTTCCAAATCATCATCAGGCTGATGTGGAAGACCATCAGCATATTACATTAACTTGAATATCAATGAAATGGTGAAGTTCACACAGTTTTGAAAGTTAACAAGTTGCATATTGACTGAACACTACTGTAAGTCAGGTAGAAGCAGTTGATCTACTTAGAGGCTATTGTATAATTTCAGAAATTCTCTGATAACAGCATTATGTGATGTCATAAGCTATATGGATGGTATTTTTATCTATCTCCAGGTTTTTCCCATTATTCTACACTCGTTAGGGCCATGGACACCACTGGGAATGCAAAAGAGTGCTTTGCCACAACAATTGGTCGAGAAAAGTGTTACTGTATTTATGCAAGAATGTGCAGAGCACACAACTAAAGAAAATTGTGGAGTCTTGTGGGACATTCTGCTTGTAAGTAAATATTGTAAGAGCTGATGAATATACATTACAATTTTTGGTTTATCCTGTCCTTATCCTAGGTCACGCGAGAGCAAGATAATCAAAATGTATAGTTATTGTGAAATTAATTAAATATATCTCAATAAAAGCATGTGGTTCAAAGATGAAAAGTCCAACTTAATGAATGCACTACTATACTTTTTCCTATGAAACTTGTTCCAGCTTCATTGGTTGCCGATCTTTAGTTTTTTGAAGGTTCAATTTATTTTTGAACCCGTGCGGCACACTGCCTGTTTATTTATGGGAAAACCTATAGCACTTTTGTAACTGATGGAACGTTCTGTTTTGTTTTGTTCGAAATCTTGCAAAATAAATTTCATTGTTACTGAAAGTATTGTTTAGAAGAGCTGTGTATTTTGCACCTGGTTTTTTTTTTTTTTTTTTTTTTTTTTTTTTTTCTCAGTATGTTCTGCTTTTTTTTTTTTTTCAGCATTGTGTGAGCCAGATCCATGTTGCTTGTCTTGAGAAAGAAGGGAAAGAGAAAAGATCAATAGAATTAATCAAGCATTTCTGCCGGCTGTTGAGACTGATATCATTATGGCTGTTACATGCCAATGGCAGTATTGTAACAAATCCCGCATCTGTTGCCTTTGTAAGTTGCTACAAGTACAGTGGTCTCCGCCTAAGAACCCGATCATCGGGAGACAAAAAAAATGGGCTCTTAGGCGAATTGAAAAGTTATGCAACCTATCTGACCACAGATTGTCTTCATTACTATGCTTAGTTGATCGTTACCGTTAGTTAAAGATTTATCTATGCAAATAAGTACAGCCTTCTTTTCTAGACGTGTGTATTACAATTAGATGTAGCAATTCCTGATCTTTTTAGCGTATAGTCACATCAATTCTACCAAGCGCTCTAAACACCGTGTGAGTTTTTCACATAACGGTATCCATGTTGAAAACATGATATTGCTATGCCAGCCCGTGGATAGTTGCACAAGTGACTCAAGTATTTACAGACTAACCGAAGGAGCAAAACAGCTGACCAGTCAGGAAGCTGAACTTACACCTCCTTATCCACAAAGTCAATCACAAGTGCTGTCCCACGTGTTGTCAAACAAAGCAATGGTTAGGGGTTAGTTAACAACGTGGCCTGATTGTGCAGTCATACATCAACTATCACCTCCTCTCCTTTTGCTACCTGTTCCCGCCATCCCCGTCCCCATATTACTGCACATCTAGCACTGTGCGTTTCTCTTAAGTGGACAGTATGACGTGGAATTATACCATAAGTACTTGGGTATCTGGGTCCGACACCGGGCTCTTAGACGGATTTTTTTATTTGCGAGTGTCCAGAGCGGGTTCTTAGAGGGATGAATTATAGAGAAAAATTCTGTTTCGCAGCAGTGGCGGGTTCTTAGGCGGACCGGGCTCTTAGGTGGAGGGTTCTTAGGTGGAGACCACTGTACAGTTTATGCGTTGAGCACATTTCCAGAACAGCAGATTTGTCAAAAGTAAAATAGATTTATGAATGTTACAAGGTTACCACTTTGGGTGTGACTTCTAGGCCACAGAATTGTATCCTTGGAAACATAATGTTTTGCATCAGAACATGTTAAATTTGTCCTAAATTGTGAATGAAATGCCCTTTTTTCCCCTGCTTGTCACATATGTGTATTTTTTTTAAACAATATTGATATGATCTTATATTACTCTTTTGTAGACTGTGGAAATTGTTGTATCTGCAGACTTTGAATACAATCCTCAAATCACCGTGTGCTCCTGTGACAACAGGTCCAGATCTAGTGGATACCATTGCCAACCTGCAGAAGATTTGTCTTGAGAGAATCCCAGTTGATGTCATTCATGGCATCAATTCTCATGTTTTCTCATCTGCCATTCCATTAACAAATTTGAACAGTTATTTGAAAGTCTTATGGGATTTGCCACATTTTGAACAGGTAAGAGCAGAAGAAAAATAACAATGGTTTAAATTTGTTTAATCAATAATAGAAATTATTTGACATTGTAAGAGAAGAGAGTAAGCTAGTGAGGGGTGTCAAACTTCCAACTTATGTCAGAGTTTCAACTATTTTGGTTGTCGCTGACTTTCCTACTTTTTGGTGCTCGACTGCCAACTTAGTCCACAAGGCAGTCGCGGTTTGTAATAGTCATACAAGTTCCGCGCAAAAACAGAAAAACGGAAGTATGAAAGAGCTTTACACATGCTTTGGACCAGAGCTGAACTATTATTTAGCATCTGTTTGAAGATCGAGGGTGAAGTTAGTAGTGCTTAATTCATCACCCCCAACAATATATACAGTTGAATGGTTGCATGATAGTTGTTGATGGAAAACCAGCACATCAGTGCAGACAACCACAAATATGCCCATGTCTTAGAAAAATTAAAGTAAGAAGGCAGCTGGGATAGATCTAGAAAGTAGATCAAGGCAATGCTTGGTGATTATGATTAGGTGACACTGGTTTTGGAATCTTTCAGTTCTTGGAATTTTCAGTAGTATAATTTTAAAATCCCATCACAGGATTTTTGTGAAAAGTTTGACATCCCTGGCTTGTGTTCTGTTGCAGCACCAAACTGACAAAGCGGCCAAAATTTTGTCCATATCTTATTTCATGTATTGTTAAGGATGACTTGAGAAATACAAGATTAGGTATGAAAGAGGAATTACATAAAACATTGAAAAATTCATTGATAGTCCTCATGTATTCAGTTATAGGATTCATATTTGTTGTTTCCAAATATCATTGCAGTGTATAATTGCTGTAAAAGAACTACTTTATCCAATTTAGCAAGGCAGACCTTGAGATGATGATTAACGCTTTTTCACAAAATAAGGTTTTAGTATCTGTTAGCAAGATATAATGGTCACAACTTCATGTATTTGCAGGATATACTACCACAATACATGCAAAGATTGCATGTAGAGTTTCCAGTGTTGAGCGAAGAGCAGAGAGATGATGTTGTTTCCTTGGTAGTAGAACTTATAATGCACAAAACTCACATACCTAGGACAGGAGATGAGTTGAACATGCTTCAAATTTATCCCCTTGACAAAAGCTGGTACAAGTAAGTAATTATACAGACCTGCCTACCCTCCTGCGTTTGGCAGGATCTTCCCGCGTTTTGCCCTGTCTTCCCGCTATCCCACTTAGAAGAAAAAATTTCCTGCATTCAGATAGTTCTGAGACCTATTCTGAATATTTATGTTAATTTTGGTATAACAAGCCTTGTTATCCATTTGAGTGCCGCCGAAATGT
>JBCAUA010296805.1:0-35088 GCA_038406235.1 Peronia verruculata | reverse complement strand
TACGTGTATCGATGCTAGATGTTACGTAAAGTACGATGTAAAGTCGATAGATCAGATTTAATTTTATAGTCTTGCAGAACATTACAATGACGATTACGTATGCTGATCTGTAGTGCGGTGTGAGAAAGCAGATGGATAGATACTCTGTTTCGTTTAGAATGAAATGTGATAGCTCAATCCTAAAAGATCGTTTTCGTACATCTATTTTCTAATAGGCTTTTTTTTTTAGAGTGGGCTTGAATATGGAGACTTTACAAAGACAGATTATATTACGTATCGTACTTTTTATTGAATAGAAAAATTTTCTCGAGAAAAGTTTAGGCCCTGTGTGTTCAGCATGTCACAGAACTTTGGGAAAGTCGAAAGGAGAGTTGGACGAGGGTGGAGAGTGCAAGAAAAGAGAGGTTTGTTTGTTTGTTTGTTTGTGTTGGATTTTGACGGCACATCAGTACAATCACGACCATGTTGTACCGAACACAGAAGATACGTCAACACGTAAAAAAAGCTGAATATTAAGCACTATGCCATATGGTCGATGGGTTTACTAGTTGGAAAAGGAATATCAACAGATGTATATAAATTTAGAGAGCAATTGATGCACAGTGTAACTAATACAGGACAGATGTAAGTATCTATGAGGCTTCATGTGTGGATTGCCGCATACCTACCAATTTATGTGTTATGGTGGTGATGATATTCTGGCGTGCAGATTAGCCTGGCGTAAAAAGCTTAGGATGGCCTTTGGTTATATTCTGTTAAACAAGATCCTTCAGAGAGCGACTCGAGTAGTCGGCGCAGTCTAAAAGTCTGTGTCCGACTGTCAGGCAAGGAAGCTTAACACTAATGAATATTGATCTGATTGATTCTGCGATTGGATTTGATTGATCTATTCTCTGATTATTCATGGCTACGTATAAACGGTCTGACTGACTTATTTCAAGAGTAAGCCCCTAGACCGAGAACAAGCACCACAGATAACTCACATGTATCATTTTCAGTAGTTCTAACACAGGCGACTAGTGCCATTTGCCACTGATAGATATTTTTTTATGCATCTGGCCCATGACCTCCAGATTGTTATACATTTCTATGATGCACTTCCGCGTTGTGATGACACGTGATCTACTGCAGTCCATGATGCTTCATCAATGTGGCTGACTTAACAGTTCTTGGTACGCCTTTCAACTTCCGGGGGTCCCCGGCGGGGGCTCGGGGTTTATAAGTAAGTCCTCTGCTTCCACCTGCAGGTGGGGTGTCTCCCATAGAATGCTATCCTCGACTTTCTAGGGGAGACATCTCTCTGTCTTTCCTTGATTCTGTCTTCTGCCCCGCTTTCTTTCCTCTCGTCTTCTTGACGTGTAAACTTATCTTACTGTGTTTGGCAAAGCATAGCCGTGGTCGTGCTGATGTATCATTAAACCCCAACACAAACAAACAAACAAACAAACTCTCGGAAGATGATTATCTCGTGTCCTCACATGCGTTTCCTCGTATTAAAGAAGTTAAAAAAAAGCAGGTAAAGATCGAGCGTGAAGATAGACCACACTTTCAGAGAGGTTAAAACTACTTGAATAGTGCTTACAAGCAGCACACGAGAGAACGTGGGGATACTGTTGCAATATGTGACACGAATATACAACCTTTCTAAGGCTACATTTTTGTTCTGTAAGATGCCTGTAAACAGCCGCTAGTGCTTTGTCAAAAAACAAAACCGGTTCGATTTAACCACCCCCCCCCTCCCCCAGACAAAAATATGCGAATGCATTGTTGATAACACAATGAAATTGAAATCCGCAGAGACAATAAAATACCCGGTACACGCTCTCACATGCACTCGCACACACACACACGCACACACACACATGCACACACACACACGCACATACACACACGCACACACACAGAGAAATGAAATGGGAAAGGGAGGGAGGGGCGTGGTAATTACATGGAGTCGGTACGAGGATCGGATTATCGATTACGTCCATTCTCACAGGGTATGGTTCTCGTTTGCATGTAAATGTGTGAAAAATGGTGAAATCGAATATTGTGTGGCTTTGTCGTTTCGTCAGCACTTTTTTTGTCTTTCTTTCACTTTTTTTTTTTTTTAGCCGACTATCTGTTTCAGTTTATTTTATTTTAACTGGCAGGATTAGTTTCTTTTGGAGGCAGAATTATTGAATTATGTTCTGGAATTAAAGATCCTCCTGCAAAGGTTGTCAATGTCACTTTAAACATGTACTGTTGGTCAGGCACACGGTTGGTTACATACAATCATTACGGGGTGATCAATGTGACTGTGTGACGAAATAATGCTAATAACAACAACAAGACCAAAAATAATAAAAACAACAACAACAACAACGTCATTATTGTTAACAACAACAGCCACTGCTACTGTTACCCTTGCTTCAACAACAACAACAACAACAAGAACAAGAACAACAAGAACAACAACAACAACAAGAACAAGAACAACAAGAACAACAACAACAACAACAACAACAACAACAACAAGAAGAACAACAACAACAAAATACAGAAAATAACCACTCCCCCAAAGGTCCATATTTTTAAGAGATACCTCATAGCTCTCTTGTTATCTTTACTCTCCCATGCTTATCTACCTCTATTTTACTTCCCGAAACTCATGCTAGCTCACAAAATAGTTAGATCCAAACACAGCGTGCCTCGAAAGAGACAAAAATCGTTAAAACTCTTCCAATAAGATCCTCAACTATCCAAAGATGTCTCCCTTTCCTTCTATCTTTTCTCAGTCCGCCTTTATCCCGTTCTCCATAACCAATGCCTGCTCGGAACAATGGATATGTTTAAACACATTGTGCATTTGCGTATCATCACTGCTCTCCCTTTAAGATCCTCAACTATTAAAAGATACCTCCGTCGCCATTATTTCTCTTTGTCATTCCTATGCCCCATCTCTATCCTATTCTCTCTCTATCCTTTTCTCTCTCTCTCTCTGTCTACTATCCTTTTTTCTCTCTCCATCTGCCTCAGCCCATCTTTCTGTCTCTTATCGTTTCGATTGTCATTTCCACCCCAACCAAACCATCGATCGCTCGTTCATCCCGTGGATCTCGGCTTTGAAATTCAACACTTAGGATCTGTTCACGAGCGAGAGATCAAAGGCAGGACAGCACACACCTGACTAGGTGTGCTTCTAAAGACAAACTTCAACCGCCAGCGCTGTAAGCTTAGGGCCCTACAACAGTAGCCTAAACTAATTTTACAACCAGCTAAGTTACTTTCTGTTTCCAGCTACAAGCGGTATCAGACAAACATTTCAAGGATGGGAAAATAACTTTGTTTGTTTGTTTGTGTTGTGACGAATAATTTAACGGCACGTCAGCAAACCACGGCTATAATATGTCAAACACGGTAAGATACGTTTACATGTCAAGAAGAAGAGAGGAAGGAAAGAAAGCTGGACAGGAGACAGAGGCAAGGAGAGAGAGAAAAGATGTCACCCTTGGAACATCGAGGATGGCATTCCATGGGTGGCATCCCATCGATGACGGGCTTTCACCACCTGCAGGTGGGAGCAGAGAACCTACTTATAAACCCCAGGCCACCGCGGGGGAAAATAACTTGGGCTCCTGTTATTAGAGACAAATGAAAAAAAAAAGGGGGGGGGGGCAAAACTCTCACGATAAGAAAAAAGCATTCTCATCTCATGGTAAATTTTCAAAATATTCAGCTACAAAATCGTTCTTTACAGTGCTGGTGTTACATCTTTTGTATCTGACAAAGGGAAGTAATTAGGATTGACAATCAAAACGGCTCACTTCCTAGATCGAGCTACAGAGATGTGAACTTTACAGATTGATGTCAAAGATTATACTATGCTATAAATCTCTAACAACACTGCTAATAGTCCTAAAGGCTATGAAACTATCGATGATATCTTGAAAACTAAACAGAAAACGCGATAGAATTCATGAATAATTTCTCCATATACGACAGATATACAAAGCAATTAAAATTTGTGTAGATGTTATTCTGGTTCACATATTAGCCTACAAATACATAACTCCCAGGAAGGGTTTCGCCCTTAGGTTATAAAGATCTATATTATTATTGTTGGGCATGTTCAGAATATAAAGTATGGTGTTCACATGCTCCAAATCTACCACGGTGCGGGATGTACGCATACGCACTGACGGTCACCTCCACTCCAGTTTCAGCCTCAGCTCTGTCTAATTATCCAGTGATGTCATACATGAACAATAGCTCTGGTGAAAGAACATTTCATTTATGACTGTTGAGTTTGACTTCTAACTGGTGGACTTTTCTATGAATATAATCTATGTCAAATCTCTAGAAGTTTTGGGCTCTATCTCAAAATGAACTATGACACTATTCTTTAACCAAAGCATCTCTACCAAATACGCGATCGATATCTAGATCAGTTTTCTACGGGACCAAAATATCTTCGCAACGAATGTGTCACGTTTCCTGTAATTATGTAATGTGAGCTCGGCCGTGTGACTCACAGACAGTGCTGCCAAAGTATTAAATAATTGTTCAGTTATTATTATACACATTTCCTAGGAATTGCAGTAAATTCTCATCGGCATTTTGGCTGTGTACTGAAGTTCACAGTCCAGAATAAAATGAAATATGAGTCGTGGCTGACAAAAAGTTGAAATCTTAGCAACCATTTTTTTTTTTTTTTGAGAAATGGTGGGCAATGTCCAAAATTGCTAATAAAACACAAACTAGGGTGGATACACATAGTTAAGATTCATTTTCTATTTCTTTAAAAATACTTTCGTTCCGACTGGAATATGAATTATCCACATCAATAAGAGACACAATAGCCGGTGTTTTGTAGGGAGCCTGTTCTATTATTCATAAAGTAGAAGAAGTTAATTCTTCACAAATATACAAAAAAAAAAAAAAAACCCAAACAAACAAACAAACAAACAAACAAACAAAACTACACAAGAGGGCTGCGTCCAAAGGGAGTGGCTTCACATCTTCACATTCTCATCTCACATTTATGAGAGTCTAATATGAGTTGAATGTGATGTGAATGTACATTTAGAATGCTTTCATTTCTCTTTCCCTTCACATTCACAGTTTTGAGATGGAAACTTTACCGTTGTTGAGCCTACGAGTGTTAAACGCGACAATAACCTTGTAAAATATGTCAGTTGGTAGTGATCTCAGCACACTGTGACAGTATACGGGACGAAATTTTACTGCAACCCAAACAGACAATAGTTCATGTTCGACTAAGCTAAAGCCTGGAAATTCCAGCCAGTGTATTTGTACCCTGTGCTAAAAATACAACACTTACTGATGTTTGTTATCGCTCCAGCACGAGATCCGAAAACACTACTGTCACCGTTCCCTAGCATTTATATGTTTTTCTATGTCAACGACAGTGAACAGTTTGGAATGTTTGGACCCCCTACTAAAATTAGACTGGGATTTCCAGCCGTTTGTTTACTCGGAACATCTGTTCTCGGTAGATCTAAGAGGATTGTGACTTTAAGTGAGAAGTGCTTGCATTCCATGCGCTTGAATGGGTTTGATACACTTTCTGGGTTTTCGGTGACAAAGTTCTAAAAATGTGAGAGAGACGCGAAGCCACATCGTTTCTAGATTTATTATTATTATTATTATTATTTGCATGTGGGGTATTTTGTCACTGTAGGTAGAAATGGGTGTAATATGGATGCTTGTACTATGCTAAAAGTCAAACCTACACTACTGACAACAACTGGAAAAAAGGAAATTATAATATTTTTGGTCACATCAAACGACACAACACCATAATTTTTTATGTATAGATATACTAGAAGGGAAGATCGAGGAAAAACGAGCGAGAGGAAGACAGCGAAGAATGTGGGTGGATGACATCAGGGATTGGGCCAATCTTATCTTTGGAGGAATGCACTATAAGAGCGGAGGATAGAGAGAGACGGCGAGTTATTTTACATCAACCTCGAAAGAGATGACGCAGAGACTGAGGTAGAACTGAGAGATCAGAGTTATGAAATGAACAATGGAGGTGCCAGATTGCTTGAGAAATGTTTTCGCACATCTAAGACTTGGCTGGGGGCGACTCTGGACGTCCACGGAAAGGCTGTCACAATTACAGGCTGGGTGGCTGAACGGTCACCCCCTCAGGAATAGCACGCAACTAGGAGGCGTCAAACTCAGGCCAGGCCTGATACTATGTGTATCGATACCGCCGAGGTCAATATTTAAACTTTCTCACACTCCTGTATATTCACTTCCTCCTTTCATATCTTTCTTTCATTCTCTTCATTAACACTCTGCACGCCAAGGGCAATACTAAACGTTTCTGAAATTTGTAAAAGTGCACCAAGTGATGAAAATATCTGTTTTAGGGACCTCCATACTTATATTTCTTGAGAAGTAAATTATTAGAATCTTCCCTAACTGTGATGGATGAAAACTAGGTTGAACTAGAATTAACTTTTTCTTTCTTTCTCTCTTTCTTCTTTCTTTCTTTTTTTTTTTTAACAATATTTAGAACGATTTGAATGAAAAATTTGGGTAGAGAAAGATTTTAAATCTTTGGCAGAGAATGCCCATATTTCTTTTATGTGTTTGCGTGCGTGTATATGTGTGTGTTGTTTATCTTTTGAGTAACAATAGCTACAAAAGGACAGAATATTGACAGCACAGCGGTGTCTTAGATAATAGCAGCCATAAATTTCGAAGGAATCGTCTATCTATACTGTTTATTACTAGCATGACCTTCATGCAAGGTAACAACGAGGTGTCAAGAACAACAACTTCAACAACAACAGCAGCAACCACCACCACGACAACGACAAGAGCAACGATAACAAAAATAACAACAACTTAACACATAACAGATGTGAAATTTGTTGTTATTGTTGCCCTCAACGTATATAATAAAAAGCATAAAGAGTTAAAAAGTGAGTAAAGAAATAAATTATGGTGGTAAATAAAGAAATAAAATTTAAAAAAAAGTATTAAAATAAATATACAAATAAACAATTAAATAAAGAAATAGATAATAACTAAATGAATAAATAAATAATAATAAAATAAATAAATAGAGAAATAAAATAAATATATAAAAAGAAACAATTAAATTAAAAAGAAATAATAAATTAATAAATAAATAATAAACAAATGAATAAACGAATAAATTAACAACTACATAAATTAATTAATAAATAAATAGACACATAAATGAACCCTAGAAGGCTAGAAGAAGTTAAATATTCGTCTCTTCTGGTATCGATGATATTCACAGCCACCATCGCAATAAAAGTAAATTATATCTGTACGCAAAGTCCACATTTTACATAGCAAATCAGATAAAAGGCAGAGGGAAGAATTGCATTAGAAAAACAAGAGAAGTAAAAAAGGAGAGAGAGAGAGAGAGAGAGAGAGAGAGAGAGAGAGAGAGGGAGAGAGAGAGAGAGAGGGAGAGAGAGAGAGAGAGAGAGAGAGAGAGAAAGAAATCTTGGATGCTGTCGTCAATTCAAGCAAAGAGAAAAAAGTCACTTCATACCAAAAGTATAATATATATTTTCACCAGCAATGACACAAAACAAAACTAAAGAGCAGTTTCTCTCTACAAACAAATATCTTTCTAACACAATACCAAACAGTAACAAACTAAAAAGAAAACAACAAAAATAACAGCAATGCCTCAAGGACGCTGCAAAGCAGAAGTAACAAGAAAATAATATAGCAATAAAACTGCAGTAAATTCAATAATGTGTTCTTTACCATCTGTAAATCTCTTTACAGTCTGCGTATGTCTGTGAAAACAATTAGATCAAAAATGCATTATCGCTTCCACAGGCTATCAAAGAGAAGGAGCGCTCCCGTGATTTGGTAGCAGCCAGTTCTTACTGCGAGGCTATGGCAGTAGAGCTGACCGCTATCGCTTCCAATGTCAGCAGCGCCAGGAAGATTCTCAAAGCTGTGGACGCGCACGGCACACCTTTCCTGGACGTTCTTATAGACATGGAACAGAAAGAAGTACGTTATATTATACATGATCACATAACACAATAGTGTTATGTTATTTTTTGACCACGGTTGTGGACAGCTGAGATAACCACCACTACAGGAGGTTGAAAAGCTTATTAAAAACCATAACCATAGAGGTACGTTGTCCACCTTATTGTATGATTTTTACTGTTCGAATGCCCATTTTACCACTGACTGACTGACGCATGACCGATTGCTCGATTGATAGGTTGACTGACTGACTCACTGACTGACTGACTGGTAAATTGACACGCTCAAAGTCACTGATAAATTAGAGAGCGAGAGAAAGTAGGATAAAGAAAAGTAGATAGATATACAGACAGACGAACAGGCAGATGGGTTATCGAATGGATGGGAATATGAATGAACAGATAGTAGATAGACCGACAGACCGACAAGCTGGCAGACAGACAGACTCAACAGACCCATGGTCGAACAGATAGATAGACACAGACAGATAGACAGACCGACAGGGTGGCAGAGAGATAGACAGACAAAAGACAGTCAGATAGGCCGACAGACAGACAGACAGGAGACAGTCATATAATAGATGGACAGACAAGATGAAAGACAGACAGATAAGCGGTCAGACCGACAAGACAGCAGACAGATAGATACAAACAGAAAGAAAAACAAACAGAAAGACAGACAAACAGCTGCACAGACAGACAGACAGACAGACAGACAGGGTGACAGACAGGCAGATAGAAAGACAATCAGACAGACAGACAGACAGACAGACAGATACACAGCCATAGATATAGACAAACAAAGAAAGACATACATAAATACAGACAGACAGATAGATAGACAAGCAGATAGCTGGATACAAGATATAATATTTCTCCTTGCTGCTGTCAGGTGGTGGCACACCCAGCCGTGCAAAAATACCTGTCCGATATCTGGGCAGGTGAGCTTCGCTGGGCTAACTGGAAAATCATCATGCTCTTCTTCACCTTCATCTTCATCCCTCCAGTCTGGATCCTTTTCTCTCTTCCCATCAGAAACAGATTCAACAAGGTAAGCATGGCAAATAGATACGTAAAAATAACTTTGTTGGCTAACTAATTCAGGAGATAAACATTGTACCTACACAAATTAATTCAACTAGGTAAACATAACAGGTAATTTATAACCTGTTTCAAGGAATTGAACATAATATACAATACGGTTCAACGCAGGGCATAGTATAGGTATTTCACAAACACATTCAACAAGCTAGTATTATTCAGCAACACAAACTTTTTTTTTAACAGATCGAGTCAACTAAATCCAGGTAGCACAAATAGATTCCACAAGATAAATATAGTTATATCAACTAAATTATGCACAGACTCGATATGTTATACCTTATTTTCGGACAAATTCAGTCATATAAATCATACATTGTAGAGTTCTAGCATAAATAGTAATATATAAATTCAACTAATAATAATAAATTCAACACATTATAAATGCAAATGACTGAGTTTTATAATGATTTCATTTTCATGTGTGCTGTTACTTATGTTGGCATCTTATACAATATGTTGGCATCTTATACAATATCATTAAATTCTCTCTGGCAATAAAGCCAAAACTAGAAACAATCCATTATATTTGGAAATGACCTTTTTTTTTCAGCCAGCTGTACTGCTTTCATTGGCTTGGCCAAGTAGATGAGGTGTAAGACAAACGCTGAACAAAAAAAGTCACTTTTACTCTTGTCTGAAATACGGTAGAAAAAACAAGCAAACAAACAAACAAACAAACAAACAAACAAACCTGAAACAGTTTCATGTATCGCGATAAGAAAACAAACATTCGATATATTATGGTGAATTTTTCAGAATTTTCTGTTACTTATCTTTCAAATAACAAAAGAATAAGTGATTCCCCCACTTCTTTACAGCGCTCGTGTTCTACCTCTTGTACATGGCAAAGAGAAGTAGTTTGGTTGCTGGTCAAAATGATCCAAATTATGTTGTGTCTGCAGGTTCCCATCGTCAAGTTTATGACATACCTGGTGTCGCATGTCTACCTGATCGTCCTCTTCTGTCTGACCATAGTTACTCCCCTTGTACCAATCTACGAGTCCACCTCTCTCATCCCGCACTGGTACGAATGGATTCTTCTGGCCTGGCTCTCCGGCATTCTGGTCACGGACCTGACCAACCCTGGGGACAGGCAGGGCCTAGGCTGGATCAGGACCGTCAACCTGGGCATCTGTGCGGTGGGTGACAACAATCTGAAGGCCGTTGGGGAAGGAGGAGGCGGAATGGGACGGGCGTGGGAGATCTTGTTAGCTTTTGTAGCTCAAGGAATTGACATACAGATCCATTGTGTAGGCCTATTGCTGTTATATCGTGCGGCTTATAGTGAGATGTAAGACAATTTGTGCCATAAATGACAGAATGGTATAGTGAGCATATTAACTATGAAATTGTGTAACGGAAGTAAATGATAGTAGATACACGTGGTGTTGTATGGTCGTATTTTAAGACCCTTAAAAAAAGTCCAAAGTAACCACTACCCTAGATCTGTCATTATTTATCACTTACTGGTATATGTTTCTCTTACGTGCTGTTTCACACAAAGAAAGATAACAGCATTTACTTTGACAGGAACAGAGAGACGCTCAAAAACAATATCTGAGACCATAACAAAACACCCAAAACATCCGCACCGATGACAAAACCACCACCACCAACCACCACCACCGCCATCACCACCGTCATCTTCGCAACACAGCCATTAATAACCTTGACACATAATATTTTCAAAAAGTAATTGTATCTATTAAATCCTGCCACAGATTGCAATATTCCTCCACATCATAGCCGCAGCTTTCGAAGACCGAGACCGCATGATCGTATTATACGTCCGAAACCAGTGCTTGGCCTGGGCATTACTGCTGACCTTCGTCCAGATTCTGGAGTTCCTCAGCTTCCATCATCTGTTCGGGCCTTGGGCCATCATCATCCGAGACCTCATCAAGGACTTGGTTCGCTTCCTGGTCATCTTGCTGATGTTCATGTTGGGTTTTACTTTCCACCTGACGGCGCTATACCAGCCAGTCTTCGAGGAGTTTACTAGTAGTCAGGTATTCGCGTGCAGTTCCTATGACTTTCACTTCACTATTACCTGATATTTAGCCAGGTTGACATATAATATCATTGTCTACATCATCAGCACTATGTTTGAGGCACCCACTAGCTCTAGTGGTCGTCACTGCTATTTTGATATAGATCTAACCTTATAAATATACATGTAGTTACTGTTCATAGTATTAGCGATCACATCATTCGGTTCAACATTCATATGGGGGCTCATCGTTCCATATACAATGCAGTTACTACCACCACCAGTACTGCCACTACGATATCTCTTTTTCCCTCTGTCATTGACAACCTGAGGACTATCATCACAGTCTATATGGCAACTGTCATAAAACAAACACACCGTAAAAGCCCTACGGCGTGATTTCACCGGCAAAGCCCATGACATTGAGTCAGATGACCAAGATATACATGTATACTGACGATCTAAATCACCAGTGGACCCAACCAATTAGCACAAACTCTTTGACAACTACCCTAAATGATCATTACCTTGCACACATCTTTGCAACATGTAACAGATATACAATAGAAATAAAAGGGATTGCCAAGTGACACAAAAAGACTGATGATCTTTCCTTGTTTAATATTTCTCTGGACAGGTGGGCACAGACTTTGTAGAGCCGCCCCAGCTAACACCTCTAGAGACATTCGAGTTTTTGTTCTTCGCTCTGTTTGGCCTGACAGACCCGGACAGCTTCCCGCCCCTGAACAGAAGTCCGATCTGGACCATTGGTAAACTTCCTCTGATATTGAAAACTCTCTGAGAAAACATTGTATGTGCGTGATGTGCAAAATCCTTGTTCCTTTTAGAAGATATGCCCTTACAAATATTATAATATGTGAAGCCTTATAACCGCCATCCTCAGCTTGAAATGTTCCCAGGTTCGTGAAAATACCTACCTGTAGATTATTACTTGAAAACAAGTAACTGATGTTTTTCTTTCCACACACGACAGTAGGAATGGGCCGGTCTATATTCCAATGTCTGTTTATTCTCCGTTTGGAAAGGTCTAAGATGAACTGTGCTAATGCTCAGTTTACATATTATAATGTACTTTAATTTCTCCCCCCTTCACACTGGCAAGTCTCTTGAAAGAGGTTCCACGTGCAACAAACACAAATTTCTCTCTTAAAGGAAAATCACTTGAGGTGAACAGCTTACATAGAATTATCTTCTATCGTATAGATCAAAGCTGCAGTCAAGATGTTTAATGTGACACAACGCTAGATCAACACAGCACTTTTCTGATGAAAGTTATGCAGTAAAAATATAAAGCGTACACTAAAACCATTATGCTTAAAAAGGAAAATGTGAAAGAGGCACTGTAACACAATGCAAATCAAATGCTTTCTGTTTAAAATTTTTAGTTAACAATACTAAATCTGTCAAACTTTGGTTCCTGTGTTTCTCGACCCAGTATTCAAAAAATATTCTAAAGAATGTGTGTGAGCTTCTCCCATGTGATTCTGACAGTGCTGATGAAGATTGTGTTCGGCACCTACATGATGATCACCTTCATCGTACTGATCAACCTGCTGATTGCCATGATGTCAGACACCTACCAGCGCATTCAGCAACAGTCGGACGTGGAGTGGAAGTTTGGGAGGGCCAAACTGATCAGGAACATGAGCAAGAGCTCAGCCACTCCGGCCCCGCTCAACTTGTTCACCAAACCTTTCTTTTACCTGAAGATGGCCTGGAGACTACGATGTGAGAGATTCATTTGTTTTTCTGTGTCATCTTTTCTTAATTTTTTAAAGCATTCATCATCCCCATTGTCCATCTTCCTCGACGCCTCTGATGTTCCTTATCAGCACATCTGTCACTATCAATGCTGCAAATAACCATTTCGAACTATCATCTGTATTATGTAATTCTAACGGATTCATTTGTCATTACTTGAGATAGGCCATGCTATCCTCCTCTCCAATGCTAACATTCATCCATGTATGTTTTTGTTTGTTTGTTTGTTTGTTTGTTTTTTGTTTGACAATTTACTTTGCTGCATTTCCTGAAAACAATCAATAATGAAGTGTAGCTCTGTTATGTTTATTTCCCTCCATTTATTCTATATTGATAAAGCTGATTCTCTCACGATGCATAAGGCTTATATTTTCATAAACACTGTGTACTATTATTATTACTATTATTATTTTATCATTATTATTATTATTATTTTTGCGTCACTGTTCATAATATCTATAAAGTATTTTTTCCTTTTCTGTTCGATCTGGTTGTATAGTTAACTGTAATGTTCTGTGTTCCAGGCAAACTGTGGAGCCCCATGGCCTCCAGCTACTTCACTGAGGAGGATGACGCCCTCTCTGACACACGCTCAATGGACCAGCTGGGCGGCTCCAGCTACCGACTGTGGAAGAGAAAGAGCACAGTGGAACCTCAAAGTTGGTCCAATATCTCTCTTCTTTACTCATTACAGATAGAGTCATTTTCAGAGAGAGGGAGACACAAGAATATTTGTTTTCTAGAAAGAGTCCATAAGGCCTAAATATATGTACCGGTACACAATTTAACACATCAATCAATCAGTCAATCAATAAACGAATAAAGAAAGAAAGGAAGAAATGAATGCATAAACAACAAAAAATAATTATATAAAATAAATTAATGAATAACTAAATAAACAAACTACATATGTATATATAATAATAATAAAAAAAAAAGACACAAAAAGAAAGAAAGAATGAAAGAAAGACGAAATTAATTAAGACAAAAAGAGAGAATGACAAAAAAGAAAGAAAGTTCGAAAGCAATAGCAAGTTCATACTCGAAGATGAAAATTTGGATGGAAAGTATTGAAAATCTCTATCAGACACATGGAAAGTGAATACATGCACCTGACTGATGCCGTGTTGTCCTCTCTATATCCTCTTTCTGCAGGCCACCGTCATTACACCCAAAACATCCAGGATGTGGTCGACTGGAAGCTGGTCACTCACAGATACCTGGTCATGCAAGGCTCAGCTGACCCGAACGGAGAGGTCAACAAGGAATCAAATATTTTCACGTTAGATTCGCTGGACGAGAATGGTATCCCTGACCTTCCAGGGACCTAAGCACTGACCCAGTCTCATGATAGAAAACAAACAATGTTCCCATCTCCAAGGTCTACGAGCGTAGTTAGTCGTTGAGGTGAGGTGCATGAGACAGCAATCCAGATCCTTCATTGATCCAAGTCTTCTGCTGTTCCCAGTCCATTCTTTGGTATTATCAAGCCAAACCCTGCATGGGCTCCTTCTACATGAGTAGTCAAGACTGCAACGTATATATGAACTACATGCATTATGTGGCTATAAGTGAATGACGAGAACTTAGCTTTGTGGATATGATCGGCCAATCAAAGGACAGATTTTAGAGGTCGTGCTATTGATATACATTATGTATATGACCACAGATTTGTTTTCAACGCTACTGTCCACATCCGCTGCACTGTATAAATTATTGTTCACTGTTAACAATAGATACATGATGTATATCCAAAGTCAGAGACAGGTAACATGTTTTACATGTATGAGCCTACAACACAACAGAGCCCACATTAGTTCATGTACCAGTACAAAAAAGCTTACTGCTTCAGCTCTCACGCAGATGGCGTACACAGTTACAAATGCACATGTACTTAAACAAATACACCCTGATCATACCCAAACCTTCAAGTGAAAACTTAGAACTCTTGATTTTGCCAAGGCAGTAGTTAGCATAGATTTGTATATCATAATATTATAGAGATTTATAATGTGAAAAGAATGATCATACACAATAAAGAAGATCTGAACTCTTTATGCTACCTGGTACGTCTACCTGGTCCTACTGCATGTTACACTAAATTTTATGTGGGCTGTTTATTTCGCAATTTGACCCGAAAGTATCCGTTCAACTCAAATAGGTTTTAGTAGGCCTACAATACTTTTCATACTGTCACAGATTTACTCAAAAAAATCAGTTTCAGTCGCCATTGAAAATACACATGTATATTTTATACCATTTACCACCTGATTTATTGAGATGACGAACTTGTGGCCTATACTTATTCAAGCAAGTGAGTTTAGAGGGTTTTCAAAATATTACAGCAACAGAAGGACTATCAATACAGTTAGCAATGGCTGATTCTGATTTGTTTTAGACGGATTTATTTCTAATTGAATCATTTTCAAAGCCGTCTCAAACTAGCAGTTTAACCGCCATCGCAGATTAGAGTTTTAGGACACATTTTCCAATGAGCAGGTTTCCTCAGCTATTGATCACTGTTATAGCCATTTCGAGAGCCAGCCTGTTTGTCAACATTTAACATTTGCAAACCCTTGTAGCCCGTTCTTCTTAGTGTTAAAGAGAAATAAACAGGAGGGGAGGGCGGAGGAGAGGGGGACAAAATGGAAGCATGACTCGGTTTCACAAACTCAGTTATGTATTATATACCCGCCTTGTTATTCTCGCAATTCCATATTCTTCAACATTTCCAGAAATGCAACAACAGTCCTAGCAAAATGAATAAGAAATGACTTGAAAATAAAGATGATTACTTGTAGTTTCCACAGATTGCCTTAGCAGTTATTATTGATTCCTGACCTATTACCCTTTATTTTGGGCTATCAAGATTGATAATAGACAGATAGACTAACACAGAAATAAAAATCCCTCACATCAATAAAACATGTACAATTGTTGACCAACTATTCCAGTGTGATCACTCAAATACAAGGCATGTTGTGTGTTTTATTTTCTTGACACAAAAACTGCATGTTTAGACAATGATAACAAAAAAACTAAACACAACCAGCGAATACGAAAGCTTGAATCGAACAAAACACAACCACAGGATAGACAGGCTTCAGCTGAACAAAACACACCCACAGAATACAAAGGCTTGACTAGGGCAAAACACAACTGCTGAATACAAAGGCTTGACTCGAGCAAAGCACAACCACAGAATACAAAGACTTGAACTATACAAAACACAACCACAGAATACAAAGACTTGAACTATACAAAACACAACCACAGAATACAAAAGCTTGACTCGAGCAAAACACAACCACAGAATACAAAGACTTGAACTGTACAAAACACAACCACAGAATACAAAGGCTTGACTCGAGCAAAGCACAAAGGCTTGAACTGAACAAAATACAACCACAGAATACTAAGGCTTGAACTGAACAAAACACAACCACAGAATACAAAGGCTTGACTCGAACAAAACACAACCGTAGAATACAAAGGCTTGACTCGAACAAAACACAACCACAGAATACAAAGGTTTGACTCAAACAAAACACAGTCACAAAATACAAAGACTTGAACTGTACAAAAGACAACCACAGAATACAAACGCTTCAACTGAACAAAACACAATGATCGAATACAAAGGCTTGACTCGAACAAAATACAATGACGGAAAACAAAGGCTTCAACTGAACAAAACACAACTACAGAATACAAAGGCTTGAACAGAACAAAAAATGAAAGAAACAACCAGTTTGTTCCATTTATTGTTCTTTATTATTAGTATACAGATGAAAGCTTTGTCATGATAATCTGTTCAAACATTTTAAGTCTATAGAAATTGTCCAGCTATAAGAAATGTCCCATCATTTGCCTATATATGAGTTAGTACATATCTGCACATATTTTAAATTTTACCATACTGGGATTTGGCTGCTTGGAGAGGTATGAACTTGCATATGTGTGATCTGTGCTTGCATTATTAAAAACCTTTTGGCCAAGCACATGAAGTGTTTTGCAGGCCTTGAGAAATATCAAAGACAGTTTATAAGGATGTGGATATTAATTCCTCAATACTATTTCACATATGGACTTCAGAGCTTTTACTCCTCCATTAACTATAATGATCCTAGATGTAACTCATGATATGTCTGACAGATCCAGGCCTGACAATACTTCCTGTTTGGCCCAGACACTAGAGAGATACTTTATGTTCAAATTAAAAAAAAAAAAGAAAACAAAAGAAAAAGAATCTTATTTAACATGAATTCACTCACATGAAAATTCATCATTTACACAAACTATTGCAATATAAGATGCCTTAAATAGTAACCCTGTGATTTATGAAAGTTATGAAAGCTATCAAACGCAAAGCATCCTCCTCATTGTGAAGTTCCAGAGAGTGCTTTCATCTGATCTGGTCATATATGTACCATACAGAGGAGTAATAGAGATGCATCATATCATCAGTGTTTTGTATCGATGACGCTAGATTTCCAACATATTTTTATTTGTAGTTAAATTCTTTTTGTGGAACAAAAGAACAACAAATGAATGGGCAGAATGGGGTTGGTTTTGTAAACGTTACACTGTGCTTAGAAAAAAAAAAAGAAGAAAAAAAAGAAGGAAAAAAAAAGAAGAAAAATCAATTTCGTACCATAATCAGCATTTCCAGTGGTCATGCATTGAGTGAATGTAGAGATTTCAAAGGCCTTCCACATGCTTTGACATTTAAATGCTTTTGCTCTCTAAACTGGAATGTGTTGATCCATAAGCCACCGGGTGAAACATCAATGGCCACCAGATCAAATATGGGGCTTAGTTGGGAGACATCAAAGCTCAGTTCAACATGGTGAAATGAGTGACAATAACACAGAACGTTTTTGAATACGCTGCTCTCTAAATCTAACACCCCTATTGCCATTGTGGTAACTCAAGATGGTGGAGCTGATCCTATACTTTGTTGGCCTTTCAAATCAAAGCAATTCTCATCACATGGTGACCCTCTGCAAGCCCTAGATTTCCATGATCTTCATAGTCTGTAATTTTCTTAATTTTGTCTTCTGATATTTTGAATCTTCACGAGTAGAATTCCTCTCTCTCTCTGTTGCCTGCTGAAAGCTGAAATTATCCTACCAATACAGATGAAATATAACCAGAAAAGGTTTTGCACTGTACTTAGAATTTAAATCACACTACCCATATACATGTACAATGACGATTCCTTTTACTAGATCATTGAAAAATCGGTCAAATTTTCTCTTTTATCTTTCTATTCAATGCGCATTAGGGTACTTTCAGCCCATAGTATTAAAATTTGTTCTCCGCACAAAGTGTATAATTAAAATTCTGCTGATAAAAAGCAAATGTGAAAAGACAAGTAACTCCTGGCCTGAGATACAACTCCAACAGGATAAATATCCATAAATATCCACCATGTACAATATCACTTTTTTTTTTGCTTTTCCCCTCAGTAAACAGCAAGGGGACACTTCCATTCTCTTCAACAGCTCCATTTAAAACATACAAAAATATTATGGAACGAAAGTCATAACAAAAAATTTGGAAGAGCTTAAGAGAAAATAACAAGCAAAAAATACATGTCACTTAAATAAATATATAGAAAGGCATGCTAATACATGATACGTAACCGGTGGAAAAGAGGGATAAATGGAACACGAGTACACAAATATTGTTGTAAACAATTGTACAACAGATCCACATTCAAACAAAAAGACACCTGAACTTAACACTGCACACAGAGACTTTATGAAGAGACTGGGTAAATGATTTTCGGCTTATTTGTAGAGCAAAAAGACTTTACAATGTCATAAACTCATATACAAAAGCATAACACAGATATGTACATAACTAAAAAGAATGTAGTAAAAGAGTTTTTAGTACTCAGTAAAGACATATAATAAATTATTCAAACTCAGCAATAGAAAATACATGTCCACTGCTATGTATCTACTTCTACACAGAGCACACAAATATCTTGCGCCTAGAGCAAATGAGTCGGGAGTCACTCTGGGCGATCGCGAGTTACAGTTATTTTTGACTATTTTCCAACTCAGACGCCAAATTTTTCTTTTCAGGTTAGAGAAGATTGAATTTTTGGAAAAAATAGTTAAAAACGGCCATGACTTGAAATCTCCCCGATTGACTTCCGACTCATTTCCCCTGGACGTGAGACAAATATATATTTTTTTAATTGTAATTGACTTTTCATTGCATACAACGTGTAATCTACTTTCATTTCATAATTATCATATCATATGTGAAGTGAGACGTCATATTTTTTTGATTGGTTTGGCTCATTCAGTAAAGAACTGGACTAACTCACTAACCACAAACTACCTTGAGACAAAAAAATGCCCACAGATCTACAACTGCTCTGAAAACATGTAATTTGACAATGAAAGATAAGCTGGCATTTGTTCTCTTTATACCATCTCCTTATGCTCTTATATTATGCAATTATCCTGTGTGAATTGCGATGTAGTCTTTATTAAGACTTCAAAACAATGTAAAGTGTTTGAAGTTGCTTACAGTTCGGTTGTGAAGAAATGCAATTTGACAACAAAAAGTAGTGTGCTATTCGCTCTATAATCTAATGCCTTTTGTGCTGTCTGACTGCACTGTAGGAATTCAGACCGAGCCTTATATCAAGACTACAGGGGGATGGTAGAAGTTTCTAACAATCCAGTGTCAGGGTCCACATACTCTAAGGGCCACAGCAATCATATTTCAGTTGTTATTTTCTCCTCCCTCCCTCAAAATGGAGTGAAATGATTATTGAGCAAATAACTACAGCAGCCTTGGTATTGTCTTGAATGATTCTCTGCTTAGCCCAAATTTGGCTTATTTCATTTTCTGTAGTCATTACATTTCAGATGCATGACTAATCTCACTTCTGATGCTATATTTTCTTTGTTTTACATACATGTATGTGCAAACAGAAACTTTCTCAATTTAAGAACATTATTTTACTATAAATACCTGTATTTCTACAATTCAACTGATAGGCATTTCACTTCACATTTTGTTTTCTCTATTTTATACACAGTATAAAAATCCTTTTAGATCTGGGAAGACCAGTTTACCTTATAACAATATATATGTTTTTCAAGAAGTCAAATAATAAACAGGTTTCAACTTACAATCTATTGTCAATGCGAATAAGTGGATGAAATTTGACACTGACATATTCCAACAAATGCAGACTCACTATTAATTCCACCACAACTGAAATACCCTGTGCATGGCAATTCCTCATCACAAGACATCAACATGTACACGTATTAACATTGCAGTATATTGAGAACACATCTGTAAATCAGCCAGGCTTGACTATCTGATCCAACACATGCGTAAAATAACAGCAGAAGAGCATCCAAGCACGATATATATATATATATATATATATATTTAATATATATATATATATATATTTTTTTTTTTCTCTATTCATTCACATCTTACACATTTCATCCACTTGAGAAGTGCGTATCTCAGTCTTTCCTTCGCACTTGCTCGATCACCAAATAATCAGATCCCCTCACATTATGTTATCTGTAACTGCTTTGTAAAACAGAAACAAGACTTACTTTTTTTGAGACACGATCACTTTTTGTTTTCTCTTTTCAACTCAAATACGAACACAATAAAATAATCCATTTTTGTGAGACCAAATCAAGCATACACGTTTTAAGTTATGAGAGGAACTTGTCAGAAAACAAAAAAATCTGAAAAGATGATTGTTCTGTATGTCATCCCATACTAGTAAGGCTTTTGACCAGCTGCTGTCGCATTTTTTGATGATGATGAAGGTAATAAACAAAAGATAATAGTCCTAATTAGGCACAGAATTCCAGAGCCTATCAAATCTGAACTCAATGGAACAATCCAGACAAGCTTGCTTCAAATCAGCAAATAAAGGAACAGCCATTACAGTGTAGATGAGACAGAACCTTCATATTTACCCCCCCCCCCCCAAAAAAAAGATATAACCTGCACCCTGTGTCCACAATGCACAGAATCTAAGAATCTCTTTAATATTTCAGGAGCTACCACTGATAAGTGATATATCACAATAAAAGATCCTAAGAGTTCACTTCATGTAGACATGTGAGAGAATGAATGGATTTCTTTTTTTTTTAACCCTCTTTCAGTTAAAATATACAAAAAAATGAACTGTTTCTAAATGTTCAACTGATATTCAATTACTCATGCCAATGAATACGCTATCACAGTCACAGATATTGAGTAAAATCTTGGACAACAACAAGCCTCCACTCAGCCTAAAAGATGAAACAACATTTGATGTGTGGCAATGCAAAAGGTAAGTGATCAGGTTCAGAATTAGAGAGAATTGGAATTTTTCTTCAAAACTGAGTTTTCAATGATTTTCATTTTGACGTAACTAACCTTTGGCCATGCTTTCATTCTGCTGTTTTTCTGGAACAACCAGAGAACAGGCAATACAACACTAACCCAATAAATGTGATGGAGTTGCATAATGAAAGAGTAGCAAAAATCAATGAAATACCATGCATTTTTTCATAAGTCAACTGATGAAGGATCTTGAGTGTTCACTTTATTCACATTTATATTCTTTGAAACCAAAAGTAATAAATCAAAAGAAAAGAAAAATAAACTGTTTCTAGATGCCAAATTGAAATTTAATTATTCGTGTAATGAAGATGAATCACAGGTACTCAGTGAAGATATTCAGTGGATTTGGCTAACAGCAACACTTCACTGAGCCACAGGATATGAAGCTACATGTAAGCTTAATCAGGTCAAGAACACAGACAGCTGGAAAGGATTTCCATATACATATATATGTTTATATGCAACTTAATTCAGCAAAATTTTATGTGGAAGGCTTACTTTTGCTTTCTTCTCTGTCCTCTGAATAAGTCTCTGTGGATTTAAATGCAAAAGAAAACTCTAATCTTGCCCAAACAAAGATCCAAGAATATTAATATGATGTACTACAGGAACCTGTAAGAATTTAAGTACATCTCAAAAAGCTTATACTTTTACACTGGAGAGTGGACTGATGACATCACTCACATGCCAGGAATGGACGCCATAGCCATGAGGGGTAGACCTTGCATTGATATGCTTGGAGTCTCTTACTTCACATGTAGTGTAGTCAATATTTAATCAATCTTATCTTGTAAACAAGTAATTGAAGAGTTTTTTAAATTATATATTATTATAAATATCGAGAGCTATAGGAAGAACAGAATACAATAGATATGCTAATGTGAGATAATGACAGGGCGAGTTTCGTTTAGTCTTGAAATAGTGAATATGTGTTTCTCATGGGCATGGCTCAACACTCACCAAGTGCGATGTCATCAGTACATTCCATAGTACAATAGTATAAGCTCCTTGCACATGAAGACCCTCCATAGTTGCTATGTTGCTTAGGAAGAACCTCTCCACTGCTGAGAAACTCAATAAGCAGTAACAAGTATTTGAAAGAGTAAAATCTTTTACAACAATACTGTTGATTACAGTGAAGCAAAAAAAAAAAAAAATTTGGTCATGCATGACACGAAGCATATTTGTACTCACTAGCCACCTCATAAAACAATCAAAATATATCACAGAATAAGGGAATTAACTTTTAACACAAAAACCTTGAAAAAACAACAACAACAACAACAACAACAAAACAAATCAACAGCTCTTTCAACACTCTGACGGTTAAAATACATATTAATGTTTCTACTGTCACTGGTATAGTTTTCTTGTGCGATTGATGTTGTGAATCCACTCTAATTACCAACAAAGATATAGTTAGGGAAATATCAGGCTCTTTGATCACCTCAGTACTGACAACATATGAAACTGTGACAGGAGGTCATGGCTCTTTGGCTCTTGTTTACAACATCACATTCACACTTTTTTTAAATTCATATTTTCCTTTCTCTCCCTCCTCACAGGAGGGTTTTAGTTTATCTTTTTTTTAACTTTTGTCAAATTACAAACTTAAGTATTCAAAGCAATGACAGTATCTTGAACATGTTGAAAGTGGTCATGTAAATAATGGTCACAGGACACCACCTGCTATCACAGTCTCGTACTCCTGTCTACCAACATACCACATGAATACTTGCTCTGTAGTAAATAATAATAACAGCAACAACATGCAAAATGCCATAGAATACCATAGCAACATTACAAAAAAAAAACAAAAAACCACACCTGGAACTGTGAGAAAGTTTTTCAGGATTTCAATGAAAGAACACGTGAAAATTTATACAGAAAACATTGTGTGAAACCTGTTTGTAGGCAAACAACAGTGGTAATGTTAACAAGAAGGCAACAACTTTTTGTGAAGAGGCTTGTCCAGAAAGTAAATGCTATAAAGTACTTAAAGCGCAGTGAGCAGATTGCCTCACAAGTGGAGCTACTGGTGAAACCCTTAAAATCTGCTCAAAGACTAACCCATAATACTTTGTACATAGAAAACTATTTCCAAATGTCAAACTTGTGACACTGTGAAGAAATTGGTCTGATGATCAGCTGTCACATCAAGTGAAATGTCATAAGCTTTGAATATTCCATTCTGACTATTTCTACACAATTCCAAAATTCACATGAAACCACAGAATTTTTCTCTTCGATCAAAATTAGCCCTACCATATGCAGCAGCTATAAATCTTGCATGATATGTATTTAATTGAAAACTACAAATATTCACTATCTGACAGAATTCTGTAAAGTGCCACATATGTAATAAGGTGAATGTCTCTCATTGCTGACAAGCTTAAACTGTCATCTCTGTCACAAATAGCAGTACCGTGACCAAAACACTAATACAGCAGCTCTTTTCTTTTCTGATGCCTATAGGCGTAACAACATGAATGAAAGATCTAAGTGTCTACGGAATAGTCATTTTAAAAAAACAACCGTGAAGAAACAAAAAAGAGAAGCTAATGCTACTGTCACAGATACTTGCAAAGCAAGGAAGTGGACAGTGGTCAAGACCAACTCAGAATGGACGAGAGCATCTTAAGGATTACCTATTTCCTATCACAGTAATCTCTGAATAACCGTGTTTGCCCTGACGACCAGCTTGCCTCACTTACAGGTACTCAGATTCTGCTTAAAACATTAAAAAAAAAAATTGTCAAGAATTACAGTATACTGACACTCATGAATTTTCATGTGAATAATGATCTTATAAAATCCTTCCTCAGACTCTAATCCAAAGCTCTCTGATTAACTCATTATGATAGCAGAAAGTTCAATTTGCAAACAGCTTATTTCTTCCCTATCATCCATAATTCTACAAATGTTTGGCATTCAGGAAGGAAAACAAAGGGATTGATATTTAAGTGGAAATTGGAATTTGCTTTCACAAATGATCACACAAAATGAACGCAGACTGAAAATATTTTACAAGAAGCACTTAAGTTTTAAACAAGACAATGTAAGTGCTTGCCTGTTTGAGTAAATATAATAGAAAACAGAAAGCCACTGAAAGAGTCTATACTTTTCATAAAATGTGACCTGTATTCAGTAGGCAGAGTTCAACAAACTTGGTACTGACATGCTAGGATCAATGTACAACCAAAGAAATATCTGATCTAGACTTTTCTGACTAGAAAGAGAACAGTCCTAAAACTGTGTCAGTTTCAAATCCCAAGAGCTTTCTGAAAAACACTTCTGGGGTAGTCTTGATGACAGCAGAGGAATTGCTTGGCTTGGCCACGTCAATAAATTGGCTGCCCCTGATGAGCTCATGCCACAGCAATGTCACAGTCTGAGATCTCAGGTTCTGACAACAGACAGCAGGAATGCCTGGCTTGGTCATGGACCACCTGCCTGTGGCTCAGTACCATGATGGTGGATCACCTGTCAGAAGATCTAGTATGATGGCAAACATCACAAAGGACCACCTACAACAAGGCTCACCAAAAAAAGAAAATGTAGTCTGATGGTGGATCACCTATAAAAGGCCTAATCTGATGGTGAATCACCTCCAAGAAAGTCTAGTTTGATGGTGAACCACCTGCAAAAAGGCCTAGTTTGATAGTGGACCAGCTGCAACAAGGCCTAGTTTGATGGCAGACCATTGGTATGAAGACCTAGTATAGCAGTGGGTCATCTGTAAGAGGATCTAGTATAATGGTGGGCTGTCTGCAAGAAGATCTGATGATGGCCCACCTGTAAGAAGGCCTAATATGACAACTGGATGCCATGTCCCTGAACTCAGAGCAACAAAAACATCAACAAATAACAACAACTGGTGAGGGAGAAAATGCTAGCACTTTTCGTGAATGATTTCAAACAGCCTCTTCAAATTCTTCAGTCCCTGAATATAATCTGTGTCTGGACCTTCATGACGCACTTTGTCCGCAGCAAAGCCGTGGTGAGTTGTGTGAGCAAAGTCAATCATTTTGATATCCACCAGAGCTTCCCCTCTCCAGCTGGTTCTCTCCCTGACACATGTCTCAGATGGGAGGCTAGACAACTCTTCATTTGCACATGAGGCCCCGCAAGCCGGGAGCTTTGAGGAATTTCTCTTGCCTTTAGTATGTGGCTCAGCACCAAATACTGGCTGAGATGTAAACTGATGCATTGCCACATCACTGGTGGCTGACTGCTCCTTTTGTACCCTGTTTGCTGGAAGTTTCAGTGCTGTCTCTGGCTTTTCATCAGGGTTTTGTGAGACACTCATATCCTGGGGTAAGATGTCAGAATTTAGTGTTTTATGATGATCACTTGGCTGAGACTGACTTACATGCCTTACCTGTACCATTTCTGGATGTGCAGACAAATTTTGTTCCTTCTGATCCAGAATCAGTGATGTCGCTGGTTTGACCATAAGAGAATTCACATACCTTCTTCCACTGTCTTCCTTAGAGTGACTCCATTTAGAACTGAGCAGATGGTTTTCACTGGTTAGTGAGGTGACTCTGCTTATGTCTGTGACTTCAGAATTGTCTGTCATGTTGCTGGTACCTGTTCTCTGATCCAGAGAGCTGCTGGGCTTGCTGCGATTGAAAGTGACCGCATCTGAAGATGATGACCCCATAGGCACCTTTTGAGAGGAATGTGGGGGTGAATGGCTGGCGATGCTGGAAACATCTGGTATTAACATAGGCATAGGCACTTCTCCTGAACAATGAGCTTCCTGGACAGGCTGGCTAGGAAGGCTTGAAATGGAATGGTGCAGTGCAGCAGTGCTGGCTGGGGGCCAGGGACTAAAACCAGTTGATTCAACATTTGACCAGGACAGATCATTGCCAGCTTCGGACCTCTCGGCCTGACACAAATTTCTGGCAGACAGGCATAAATTTTCCACTTGTTTGATGGGTGGAGGTTCAGCAGTGGCAGGAAGGAAGTGAGAGCAAGGTGATGCCTCGCTACCACCTGAGTTCACATCTCCATCGTAGATAATCAGCAGCGAGCTGGCATAGAAACGAAATGTGGATAGATCCTGTAGACACTCAATCAACTCTGACAACCTTTTCACTATGGGCTGGATGAGTTCGGTGCGCAAATGGACGCCATTGTGTAGAAAATCATACAATGTCTCTCTAAAGGAATCATCATTCAAAGTCCGTCCATGAAATTTGTCCACACTGCGATAGGCTCCAGTGTGAACTTGATAGACCTGGGAGTTGGAATTAATAAAATGGTTAAAAGAATAGTGAGATTGCAATCCTGAAAGAAGAAAACTGACAGACAGATTAGAAAATTTACATTTAAAAAAAAAAAAAAAAGGAGAATTTCGCAATGCGAGCTTTGTTTCAAGGATTCATGTTTTTGAGTTATATGTGTTTCAAATACTTTAACTAACACTAATGTAGTGATCTGAACCCATATTGTCTAACAATCATCTCTAGCCCTTCCAATATCACCATATTTTAAACTCTTATCTTACCTGCATACCACACAATCGAACACCCAGCGTGCTAGATGTGGTCTGCATACACTTCCTGGATTGGCTGGCTACTTTCACATGGGAGGCATCATCACCGTGCAGGCGTGAGCCAATCTTCAGGTCCAGAATGCAAGGATGACGGAAGTCGGCCACCACATTTTTCAGCATAATGAAACCTGATAACTGAGTCAAGGATAATGCCTATTCTTTCTGTTGCAAAAATATCTTTGAACACCATCACTTATTGCAGTCTGTTTTCTTTCACTCTATGTCTATCATCTGCAATTTTCTATCTGCTGTGGTAGCATTGTTTTTTTACTATTTTGGGGCCAAATGTGAGCATTATGAGTTAGATCACACCTAGTCAAATAAGGGTTTTATTACTTGGTCCATGTACTAAAGTGAAGGGAAATATGAATTCATGTTGAGAAACTTGGGTACAATGAACTTGGGTAGAAGAGAGACAGGGTGGAAAAGCTATTCAAGTGGTGTAACTTTTAACAAACTAGGTCATTTTAGATATTTTTCCACATAAGCACTATTCTACATGTAGTGATTAGTATCTTTTGTAAAAATCAGTTGTGGACAAGGTACTTCTGGTTACAATACATTAAAACAATGACATATCCTAAGGCTTAATAAAGGTGTGTTCTCAAAATTCTTCTTCAAACATTTGCGAAAAATATTTCAAAATGTGAGAAAATTTCAAAATTCTCTTCACTGTCGACAAAAAAGAACAAGTGATAGTTTACAGATATTGCCCTGAAACACATAATCATGGAATAGGATTTAGAGATTCCAAACTCTGTCTTGCTCTGACACTTTCCATGGCATTTTAGTTTATACATGTGTATGAGTGCATTTTACATGTACATCAATTGTGTCAAAATGTTCTTCCTGAGGACAAATAAACTCTATCTTATTCTTCAGGGATGTCAAACTGTTTTCACAAAAAAAGTAGCAAAATTTCGTCTAATCCCCCCGGCATCACTGTGCTGCCCGGTTACTTAAGAGTAAGACACTAAAAAGTCTAGGGTTTTTATGCTAGAAGTTTTCATTGTTTTTGAGAAATGTTTGCAAGTTTTCACAAGATCATGGGATGGGACTATAAAATTATACAACATGCGGAAATTTCATGAACTAAGAAGATCCCACAGGCAGTGCCGTCACCGTAATCATTAAGAATAATTTGATTAGGTCTAGAAAATCTTGACTCTCTAGAACTATTTCCTAGATTTAGGCTTTCTAGGTCTAGACCGTGAACAGCTGTCCTATTACACCAGTTTTGTTTACCACCATGGGCACATTATCATTCTGTTGTTGTCAGTACTCTGATGTACTGATTTTCTATCAACAACTCTTACGCGATCACTTGACAGCATGTTGTGAAGTATTTAGCGCTACGAACTTCGATTTGATCTTCCGACAGCCGCCAAACAGTCCGACTATCATCAGCAGTATTTCGATAACTATTTCATTCTTCCCGTTTTACTGTCATCGTGCAAAATTTGTATCGCAAATTATTATGAAACTGCGATTGTCTCGTGGATTCAGTAAAAGTCTGCAGTTCATCGGCCAAAAGTAGGAAAGTGAGCAATGACCAAAAAGTCAGAAACCTGACTAAAGTCGGAAATTTGACATCCCAGATTCTTGTATGTCTCATCTACAGACATATTTCTGCTACAAGGAATTGTGTAACAAGGATACGGATATTGTTGTGGCTGTGTTCAGACTTCCGCATCTTGTCCAGCAGTCGCTTGTGGTTCTTCAAACTCCATGGATTCAAGTTGTGGGAGTGTGGCTGGTGAGAGCTGGAATCTTTGGTGTAGAACACTTCATCTGAGGCTGGGCACACTTCGTAGCTCCCACTCCTCAACACTCGAATCATACACCTGGGGTTGGAACAAAATTATACTGAGTAAAAATTGTAATATCATCCTCAATCAGATGCTTGAAAAATATTACAAAATATGACAAAATTTTTGGATCTAGTCTAGAAAATACTGTACACAATGCATCCTTTAATCATTTCAGAAACCAAATTGCTGCTGAAGTACAGTGAAGAGGTCTCATAAACAGAGGGAGTATTGCATTTGTAGAGATGATAAAACATCTTAAGAAACTATCTGCACTCTGCAGCATTTAACTTGATGTAATTTTCTAAATCTACAGGCAAACACTCTTTCACAGTAAGTAGAAAAAATACACATTATAACTGACACTCATGTGAAAGACTGAAAATCTGGTTTAAACATTAATCCTACAGCCAATGATTTATAAGCTATGTGGGACACAGACATAAAGAATTTTTAAAAAGAGACTTATCATGAATGATTATTAGCCACAGACTCAGGTGAACAGAATTAAATCTTCCGTTACCTGTTCTGCTCTGATGCTTCTTCCTGCGGTTTTGTGACAACTTGTGGCCTAACAATAGGATCTTCCTGATTAGGAATGTCAGGGTTGGTTGAACAGGAACATACTGCATCCTTGGCATCATTGTCTACATTGATCCCATACAGCTGAATATATCCATCTTCTTCCACAAGCTGGACTTCTATCTCACCTTCAACGAGTTAAGTAAAAAGAAACTGAGTGAGTTAGCAACCACAAAGACATAAGGATGCTTGATATCTAATAAAGAAAGAACTTTGGGCAATAACAGATGAAAACATTAAAAACCTGAAAAACCATATTACAAAAAAAAAAAAATCAGAGTGATGAAATCGGAGATATAATGGCAAGCTAGAGCAGCCATGCACTTTTGTTCAATGATTCTTCTTGGGAACATCAATATGTAATGTCACAAACTTTCTGGCTGTTGATGGATGTTAGTCATGACGTTGTAAGTGGTGATCAGGTGGTGGTACAAATGAGATGCCCACAGTGATGAAGAAATAACAACAGGAATCCTCAACGTCGAAATGTTGCAGAATTTATTGCAGGTGATTGATAGCGATACAAACTCCAGCGCAGTTGTACAGCACACACTGCATTATACTTTCCTTCTCTCTCTCCATCCATTACACTTTCCATCTAAGCCTTTATATAGATGTCAGCATATCTTGAATTCTCCACAAGCTTGTTGCTACAGCATTCTCTCCGACTCACATCCAGTACACACACACACACATGAAATCGTGATGTAGTACACATTGTGATGTACAACACAAACACATGAGATCCAACTACAAACATCTCATACAAACGCGTAGAGAGTATCCCTGACACGTTCGAAGACGCAATATTTCCCCAGACCACCATATGTATGCTCATAACACACAACTGCATGCAAGCCACAACACACACCTGCAAGTACCCAACATGCACAATCATGATTCATTACATGTACTTTGTCACAAAATAAACAACAACAACATCTGCATCTCAGAGCTCTAGCAAAAACCATTACAACAGAGCAGATCAAATGTCATACCTCGGTACTCAGGAGTAAATTCTTTCAGCTTTTCTGGAAGTGTTTTGTAGACAAAATGTTCCCTTCCAATTAAAGGTTTGCAGACCTGAGGGAAAAAAAAAAAAAATTAATGTTTTACATCATCTGTCTACATGTGTGCTTGCAAGGATATTATCTTCACAATCTATTGGAATAGCTCAGATATTGTATTGAGATATTTTTTGTACTTTGTATGTAGCCTTTCAGTCCTAAGAAAGTAAGATTTTCTCAGCTTTAAATGCATGCCCAGTTTGGTGAGAAGGAATTTGGGTAGAAATTTTGGAATGTGCAAGTCTTGCCCAGACATCGGCATCTCTACCACCTTTTCAGCTTTGAGGCAGTCAGCATACCTTAGATCACTACCTGTTTATTCTCTATTGAGATCCAGCAGGCACTGTTGATTCTTATGGTAGGAGCATGCAAAAATCACTGAATTTCTTTGCCCCTTCTAGAATCCAGCATATAATCTCTTTGTCCTATAAAGACTATTTGAAACTAGAAAATGTCTGTCTGACTTTGCCTTCCTATTGGCTATTACATTAGAAATCAACAAACGTCCCTGAATCGTTTTGCTCCGAATATAAACTGACTGATAAAGCTTGGTGTTCTGACATATTGTATGTCAGTGACATTCCTGCATGAAGTTTTTTTCAGTTGCATTCGGGCCTGCTCAAGTTTCACTAAATCAAATACCATGTCACCCTGACCTGGTCATGCCCTGTACAGAATGAAAACATACACCTAGTGTCAGAGGTGGCTGAGGGGAAAGAGGAAGCATCATAGAAAGGGGGAAGCTGTATGTGTGTGAGGGGGGAGGGGGAGGATGTGTAATCAATACTGTTGAAGTCCAGTGGGCCCTTCGATTACAAACTTAATCCGCTCGGGGACTCTGTAAACTAAATTATTTGCAACCTGAAATATTGAAATGGGAGTAAATACATGTATAATTAATCACTTCAGCCTCTGAAAAACATGTATGGTATTTCTATAGTTTAATTTTTTTTTTTTAAACAAAGAATATACAATTAAATTTAAATGTATATACATAATATAATTTTATATCCTCAATTAGGGACAAACACACTGTAAAGCTAATTCAATACAAATCCCACTTTACCATTGTTGTTGTTTACATATACAGTGACTGGTGAAGGAGGAAACAAGGAAGTTATCGCTGCTAAATATATGCAACATTAACACACAAAGAAAAAAAAAATAAAATAACATGCCACACTGACACACATATGTGTACTTGACAAAGCGTAACCAAGAACCTGTTCCACTGGCACTGGATTGTGGGTAATGAGCGTGTTTGTGACCCAAATCATTGTTTGTAAGTCCAGGGTAACATTTGTTCACAAAAAGACTTGTTCATAAACCGAGCTGTTCATAATTGAGGGTCCAGTGTATATGAAAAAAATTGATATTATCAAGTTTTAAATTATGCAAAAGAACTAATGTCACACTCTTATCTATGGTTTCACCATTATAAACAGACAGCCCATTTCATGAGAGTTCATTATGGCCTAGTCTCTGTTATATACTATGCAGTCGCAAAGGCACTATACATCAATCTGACTGACTCCTTTAGGGCGTTGGAGGACCTGGGCTGGCCAGTTTTGGCTCAAATTGTTATTTCTGAAACTTTTTCTATATTTTTTTGTAATATGAGCTGAGTAATAATTTTTGTACTAGATTATAGGTCCTGTGTGTTCCTATGACCAAAAAATTGTTTACTGCATTTTTGTGTGTTTTTTTTTGGGGGGGGGGGGGGTGTCGATGGGAGATAGTCAAAATTCAGCAAAATTCCCTCTCAAATAGAGGGGAAAACGCTATTTGCCAACTTTTTTTTTTTTTATTGTGATTCTATTGATGAAAGAAACTACTGAATTCAACATGGGTCTTGTGAGGATTTCTACTCTCAGAAAAGAAAAACAAAGAAACAACAACAACAACAATAACAATAATAATAACAACAACGACAACAACAACAACAAAACTGAACTTTTATTGGGGAGTTTACTCATTCAGATTCAGTGAAGTTAAGAAAGAAAACGTTTTTACAAGAGTAAATTAGCTTGAGACCCCAGAACAAGCCCTCCAGGATGCAGTAGAGAGGAGGCTTCATATTTTGATGGTCCATGGTTACCTGGATGTCCAGTGGGCTAAGTTCTGTGCATATTCAAGCGTTTCTAAGTGTGTTTTGTAGTCAATAGATATCTTTTTTGTTTTGTTTTGTTTTGTTAGTTTCTTTCGTTTTTGTCGAAACTTTGTATGTTTTAGCCTTATTTTTCTTGCCTCCAAGATGGCGGTCGTTTCTATGGCAACCAGACACGCTAGCAAGTTTCCGAAGACATACTTCTGAATCAGACAAATAAGCCAAATACATTTTATGCACACAGTAAAAAACGACTTCAAATGCCCACTTCCCCTTCCCATTCTATCGATCGTATCTAACACCCTCGCAAATTTGCTATTCAATTGTTATTGACTTTCTAGGATAACATCAATCATAAGCTTTCCTCTCTTTTTATGGAAAAAGGAGCAGATCTTTATGCAACACTTTTGTATGTCAAATTTCAGATGGAGACATTCAGCACTTTCCGAGTCCATTAGATTTATTATTATTATTATTTTTTTTAGATTTATTGATCTAGCATAGATCTATGTGTGTCTGATTCTATATTTATTTCTTTGTGTGCGTCAGTTCGTGCGTATTAGTGCATATGTCTGTATGCCTTTTGCCTACCAGATGAAGACTGCTTTGACTGCTATGTTTCAAATTAAGGTGGAGAATGCCATCCCTCTAAAGAATGAACCTCCAAAGAAAGAATTTTTTATGCTCAGTTGCTGAATAGGTTTCTTGAATGGTAGGTTTTCTCTAAAACATGCATGATGAAAAATGCATTTCAAGAAACTGCTGTTGACCTGCTACAAACCAGCAGACATTCTTGTAACAAAAGAGGCTGCTTTTGAATGCTGAAGCTTTGAACAACAGGTTTAGAATTGAATCCTCATTTGAATAATGAGTATCTAAGGCCGGCCATACACGTACACGCTCACATTGTGCTCCGTTCTAACTGAGCAGTTTGGGTTTGCACAGTTCGTACGGTGCATGTAGGGGAGAGGCCAACTTTATCGTTGCAAAATCCCGAACTGAGCAAATCAAGCGACGCCTGATATTTTTTGTGCAGTTCTGCAGGGCAAAGCTGAGCACGCCCGGATGTCGTTGGCTTCCTTTGAAGTTGACTTCAGGCAGAAGGTAAATACATTGAATTTATTCTGTAAATCATCGCTCAAATAATAATAATAATAATACATGTAATAATATTAATAATAATAATAATAAAAATTATTTTTTTAAAAAAAAAGCAGATTTGGAATCAGCGTGTTCAAATTAAGGCGGGCTACCCCCGCACTTCACGATTTGATGGTTAATAAAAAAGATAGCAATTTTTATTAATTTATCCCTACACTCACTAGTACATGTAGGCCGCACTACTGTACAGTAACAAGATTAAATAATAATAATAATAATAAATTAAAAAAAAAATACGTCTGTGCCTGACCTTGGCACACGTGTTTCGGTACCCTGGCCCCAGAAAGTTGTGAAAAAAATGCTCAAAAGTTGTCCTGGAAGTAAAAGGAAGTTGCGCTAGAAAGTTGCAACAATTACCAGATAACACAGACTAAAATTCATAAATCGATGGAGACCGCAATCATTATAAAGCCGGCATTTTGGCATTTTGTATGTGTGTGTACAGCATTAAAAATTCGAGTGTCGGTGTATAATTATGTAGATCTTAAAAAAAAAAAAAAAAAACTGTATTATATTATTTGTTTGAATGGTAAAAGGTTTTGGTGGAAATAGAATTGGGGACATGTCAACCATGATAACTATAATAACTCTCTTGTTATGAGAATGTGCACTGAATTCTGTATGAATAATTTGAATATACGTGTATTTGTATATCTTCAGGTGGTGTATGCATTTTTATCCCTGGGCGTCGAACACACAAAAAAATACTTAAAGGTTTGTTTTTTTTTTTAAATCAATGCGCATTTTTTTTTCTTTTTTTTTTTTTTTTTGCAACTAGTCAGTAAAGCTGCATTGATATTCATTGTATTTGGGATTTGTTGAAAAAAACTGCATTAAAACTCTTATTTTACAACGTGTCAGAAAAGCTGGACTAATTTTCACATTTCGCAACTTTTCAAACCTTTTGGTGCAGCTGTACTGGAGCTTTTATTTTGCAACTTATCGGAAAGGTTGCTTCAGCTCTCACATATCGCAGGTTGTCCTAAATGCCGAATTTTAAAATAATGTTCTGCGAAACTGCATATATATGCTACAATTTTGTAGCTTGTTGTCGGAGGAGCTGCATTAATTAAAGCTCAGAATTAATTTGCAGCTTATCGCAAACCTTCATTACTGACCTGACATTGTAACTTGTCTTAAAAGCTAAATCAAAGGCATATATTTTGGGATAATTTGTCAGAGAACTTCTGAATCTTATTTTGCAACTTATCCGGAGAATTACATTAATGTTCACAATTCTACAGCTGGGACTTAATAATAATCAGACAATTATTAGAGCTATGTAGATCCAGATTTAAAAAAAAAAAAAAAAGACGCCTGGACAGTACAACAGAAAGTTTTGGTTACTTGAGGATGCAATATTGTTAGTTTAAATACCTGTAGATTTAGGCTTTAACTTTAATCTAGAATATTTAATAAAATAATAAAATTCGAAAAAAAAGGACCATTGGTACAGTAGAGGAATTGTTATTCATTGATATCTCTTTTATTGGTGCATTCTATAACAGAGAGAGAGAGAGAGAGAGA